>JAVKPL010014801.1:0-90472 GCA_032173675.1 Gastrolobium villosum | reverse complement strand
TTTTCAATGACAGTAATGCCACCCTTTTTTGGAACGCATTGCACAGGAGCAACCCATTTGCTGTCAGATATAGGATAGATTATACCTGCATCAAGCCATTTGATGATTTCTTTTCTTACTACTTCCTTCATATTAGGGTTCAGTCTCCTTTGATGTTCTACAGAGGAGCTATCAGGATCTTGGAGCAGAATTTTATGCATGCAAACTGCTGGGCTAATTCCCTTTATATCAGCCATTGTCCAGCCGATTGCTCCTCTATAGTCCTTGAGCTTCTGTGTGAGCTACAGTTCCTGTTCATGAGTTAGTAAAGAAGAAATAATCACAGGGAGAGTGTCTTCTTTACCCAAATAGATGTACTTCAGGTGTTCAGGCAAGGGTTTTAGCTCCAAGTGAGGTAGCTGCTCTACTGAGGGCAGTTTTGGTGTTTGCTCTTGCTCCGATCGGTTCAAGGATTCAAAGATTCTTTCCTTCTTCTCTCCAGTGTGTACAGAACTAATGGACACCAAATACTCCTCCAATTCTTCAAAGTCCTTCATGCCTATTTCTGACTGCAAATGCTCCTGTTGTTCTTGTCTTATGATCAAATCAAGAGTTGAAATGCTGGAGCATTCCTCAGTGTTATCTTCATCAAACTTCATCGCTTTCATAACTTTGAACTTTACCTCCTCTCCATTCACACTCATGGAAAGTTCGCCCTTTTTAACGTTTATGACAGCATCGCCAGTAGCAAGGAATGGTCTGCCAAGAATTATTAGAACTTCTTGGTCTGCCTCAAAATCCAATATGATGAAATCGGCTGGTAGAATGAATTTATCTACTTGGACACGAACGTTCTCGATTTTTCCTTCTGGCTTAGCTATGGAGAGTGATTGTGGTTGGTCTTGCTGCTCCTATGTCGAGCTGCTTGAAGATAGAGGCTGGCATTAAATTTACACTCGAGCCCAGATCGCAAAGTGCTCGACCAAGATAGTTCTTCCCAACTGTACATGGAATAGTAAATACTCCAGGATCCTTCAGTTTGGGAGGAATCTTAGTCAGGTACTTGCATGATTCTTCAGTGAGGGCTACAGTCTCAAACTCCTCAATCCTTCTTTTTTTTGACAAAACATCCTTCATAAATCTTGCATATGAAGGCATTTGTTCCAGAGCCTCCACCAGAGGGACATTTAAGTGAAGTTGTTTCAACAAGTCTAAAAACTTGCTAAACTACCTATCTTCATTCTGCTTTTTCAACCTCTATGGAAAGGGGGCTCAATGGCTTCACTCCTCCTTTTGCATGGTGGGACATAAGTTGGGATCGAAACTGGTTCCTTGTCCTTCATTGCTCCATCATTCACTCCGGATGTTGTGGCCTCGGGTGTGATTTCATCCTTCTGAACCTTCTCCTTGGGTTCTGTCTGAACTTGAGGGTCAGTGGTTCCCTCGACTTCTTCTTCCAACGGTTGGCTTGCTGATTGGCGTTTACGAGACTGTGCCACTAAATCTGGAGGTGGCAGAATTTTTCCATCTCGTAAACTTATCGCATTACAATGCTCCTGATCTTCCTGTGATGGTTTCTCTGTGTCACTATGGAGTGTCCCTGGTTGCCTCTGTTTGAGTGCTCCAGCCAACTGACCAATTTGGGTCTCCAGGCTTCTCATGGCTGCACTGTTCTGGTTCATGTATTCCTTGACACAAGTCTCAAAGGATTGGGACTTCCCTTCACCCTTATCCCAGTTTTGATGGTTCTGCCTAGGATATGGGGGTCGATTCTGGTAGTTTCCTCCACTACCTCCAGCATTGTTTTGATTCTTCCATCCCCGGTTGTCATTGCTCCTGTAGTTATTGTCATAACCACCTGCATAACACACAGCAGCCAAATTGTTACATTCTTCAGTTTCATGAGGACCTTCACAAACGGAGCAACTTTGTCTTGATTGAGTTAAGAGAAGTTGCTTGGTTGGTCCTTTCTGTTCCATGGGCTTCCAGTTTTTTATAGTGTTCTGGAGCGAAGCCATCTGAGCTGAAAGAGCATCAGTTGAACTTAGCTCCAGAACTCCTGCCTTTTTGGGAGCATGGTCCCGTGTGGTAGGCCATTGAACATGTTTTTTTGAAAGTTTTTCTAATAACCGGTAAGTTTCCGGATAAGTAAAATCCAAAAGATCTCCCCCTGCAGCCGCATCAACAATGGCTTTCAATGGTGGGGTTAAGCCATGATAAAACGTATGAATAATGCCCCAATCAGAAACTCCATGATTTGGACATATTCGTATTAATTCCTTAAATCGCTCCCACGCTTCATACAGACTTTCTCCATCATACATTTGGAAAGATGCTATATCAGTCCTCACTTGGGCTTGTTTTGCTTGGGGAAAAAATCGGGTATAAAACTGCTCACATAGTTGTTCCCAACTAGTGATGGAATTCGGGGGCAATGTTCTCCTCCATTCCTTGGCTTTTCCTGCTAAGGAAAATGGGAAAAGCCTCATTCGCATACTTTCCTCCGGAATGCCATGAACTCTGAAATTATCAACTATCTCAGTGAAATTGTCCAAATGACTGTGGGGGTCTTCCATGGGCAATCCATGGAATTGACCAGCATTCATGATCATTTGGAACATTGCAGGTTTGATTTCAAAGTTCGGGACATTCAGTGGAGGAGGAACATAACCTCGTCCTGGACCATTTCTGAAGGGAGCAGCCATATCATTCAATGATGGCCCTCTTCCTCCATTCAGTCCTTCTTCATTTTCATGATTGTTATTGTTTTCATTGTTACCATTCCCACCGTTATTTAAAACTTCAGCCATTGTATGATTTCTTAACCTTTGAACTCTTCTTCTGTTTCTGAAGGTTCTCTCGGGTTCTGGATCAAAAACTATTATTTCCAGTCCAAGTTATGTAGGTTCTGTGCTCATACAATGGGAAGTGGTTAAATTCAAAAATATCAACAGTGTTTCCTCTAAAACGCCCTTTCTTGCTTTCTTGCCAAATGATCCCTGGCAACGGCGCCAATTGCTTAGTCGAACTGCGAGCTGCTCGGGAATAATTTAAGTTGTAGGAGCAAGAGCACAGAGCAATAGTCAGATTTGCCAACAGGAGCAATTTACTCTGACTGAGAGCAACCCTCTTCGACTATACGCAAGCGTACGTGTCAAGCAATATAGGGTGTTATAGCCCCAGATTTATCGTCCTCAGGGAGCAATTGTGAAGTAAGAAACGTTCAAGGAAACTTAACTTGTAAAAATAAAATACAGAAAAGCAACTATTCTCGACCAAGCTTCACAAAGAGCAATATCTAGTCAGCTAGTTAAACAATGTTAACCATTCTGAACCTAGATGAGAGCAGAGATAGCTTAGTATGATCATCGAATGTAAAAGCATCAATTTGAAGTAGTTCAAGAGTAATCAGTGAGATGAGAGTAAAATCACTAATGTAAACACAAGTAAAATGTTGTGGGAAGAGTTGCAACAAAAGATTGATGTGGGGTTGATTTTTAAGAAGGTTAAGTAGGTATTCACGGGCTTGCTTGCACTATTAAGAATTCATCGTAAATGAAAGGCCTGACCCACTTAACTTTTCCTCCATGATTTTGGATAATTTTTCCACCATTGAAGGAGAAAGGTAATTCACCCAATCCCCTACTTCAGCCTTACGAAACAAGTGCTTTTTCCAAAAGTTCCTGCCAGTTGCTCCAGAATTATTTACCTCCAATTCCTTCATCTTCTCAAAACTACACAGCTTTATTATGTTTTCAATCACTCTGTAAAGAACCTTGGGATACACCACCCCAAAAGCTAGCTCAAAGGGTGGTAGTGCCCAAGACCTTATAAAGGCCACATTGGTTGCACGTACAACCAATGTGATACTATATATCTCAACACGTCCCCTCACACGAGAGCCCATTGGGCTTGAAGAGTGGATGATGCAACAGGCCCAACCTACCTGTGCTAAGAGAGTCCACAAGAGAAAGTGGGGGACGGCGAGGCTCTGATACCATGTAAAGAACCTTGGGATACACCACCCCAAAAGCTAGCTCAAAGGGTGGGAGTGCCCAAGGCCTTATAAACCACACATTAGTTGCACATACAACCAATGTGGGACTATATATCTCAACAGTTTCAATGCATAACTAACTCTACATATCAGCTAGATGTCAAACTATTTTTCCTAGCATGGTGATCTAAATTATGTACTAAATAATATTAGGGAATTTTTATTAGGGTTTTTTTTTAATATGAATTCTAGCATGGTCGTCTAAATTATTTTTATTAGGGAATTTTTTTTAATATGAATTCTAGCATGGTGATCTAAATTATGTACTAAATAATATGATATATCATTGAAAATTCTAATGAACAATTATCATTGATTATATATCAAATAAAAAATATAAAAATGCACTAACCTTTTCGGTAAGCATTTCAAACATAAGAATTTTACTTTTCTCCCACAACATAATAAGTAATGAACCAAACATTATCCTAAGAATATGAAAACACACAAATATAATAATTATATGTATAATAAGCATCGTCCTTCGTCTCCTCTTTCATTTCCTCTATTCCTTAAATTTCCAATCTCTCTCGTTAGAGAACATCGCCATTATTTGCAACAACCATAAGCACGAAGGAAATTTCTTACATTTGGAAATTAAGTTTTTGACTATTCTTTGTCTTTCCACTAACCCAAAACACAATAGTTTAATAGACCTTCATATTTCATAACTATAGACCTGTTGTTCATTTGGTTTCATGATTGTTATTTTCAAGGGTTAAGTGTGTATCATTTTAAAGGACACAAATTGTGTCTTTTTAGTTTTTAACATTATGTCTTACTGGTAAGGCATAGTTATAACATGAAAAACTATTTTCATGAAAAGTTATTTGTTCTCTCTCTACACGTCAGCTGAAGTGACCGAGGAAAGAAAAAAAAAAAAATTTTTTATATTATAACTATGTCTTACTAGTAAGATATAGACATATAGTGTTAAAAACCAAAAGGACACAAGGTTCTGTCCTTTAAAAGGACAAATCTTTTTCCCTACTTTTAAGGGGTTTATTTGGTTTAGTTAAGCCCAAATTTTGAAATAGGTCAACTAATTATTTTTGTGATTAAGTTTAGAAATCTTTCTTTTTTAAAATAATAAGAATAAGAATAAATAACATAACTAATTAAAATAAAAACGAAAAAAATATACAAGATAAAAAATAAAAGAAGGTGAAACACAAAAATAACATACTGTACACGTTTTTTATCATTTGTTTGCATTTAGATAATTTATTGTTACTTTGTATTGAACATTTGATTTTCTATTTAGGTGGTGCCAAATTATAATTTGAATCTTGATTAATTATAATTAATTATGTAATATATATAATAAGTAAAAAAAAACAAGCAGGTGCCAAGGCACATGCTGGCATATGTATGGCTCCGCCGTTGACCACTATCATCACCATAACTGCCACCACCACCACCATACCGCCGCTGCCGCCACCACCATACCATATGGAAAGGAAAGTGATGATCTGAATTTTTTATATTTAATATGAATTATTTTTTACTATATTATTTGTTGTGTTATCAAACACAATTCTCATTCTCGGAATAAAAATTGATAATGCACATTTATTTTCTTAGAAACTATTCCAAGACACAGAAATAGAAAAAAGAATTGTTTCTTTTCAAAAACAGTGCTAGGGAATAGAATGATTGTCATGCACACCCCTATTCAACTAGTGGATTATTGATTCAATTGCATAAATTAAATATATACAATAAAATTAAAAATAGAAACATTATAGCTAACTATTAGATGATAAGTTTTATAAGTTATAATTTACGAGGAAGAATATTCTAACTACCAAAATTTTCTACTACTAAATTACTACCTATCTAATCACCATTAAATCAAAGAGAGAGAATGTTAAAAAGTTTTTGAAAAAAGTGAAAAGGTTGATCCAATGGTGATTAGATAGGTAGTGAGATGGTAGTAGAAGATTTTGGTAGTAAAAATATCCCTCCTCATAATTTACATGACAAATCTCGTTAATGGTATTTTTCAAGTATTTTATCAAAAATTTCACAACACCGATTTTTTCAAAAAACCCAATGCCGACTTAATATTGGTTGAATCAGGTACACCAGTTTCATACCAGAGTGAAATGCATGATCAATCCAATAACAAAATCGGACGGATCAAATTTACCGGTCAACCAATCGGATTGGGTAGGATTTTGTAACACTGTCACTTTTATGACTATAAGAATTTTTTTTTTTTTTTTGATAAAGGTAAATAATACGGCATTCATTGAGAACTTTAATACACACTTCCATTTATTGTGGACGTTAATAATTGGGGTAGTTACCCACAGCTTTCTGGACTGCTGACACCCTTTTATCATGTAATGGAAACGCTACGACAACATTTCAACCACATGCATATATGCATTTATGGTTATTTAGAGTACGCTTTAAATAATAGGTGTGATCCACTTAACTTTCTTGCATGAATTTGGATAATTTTAGCTTTCCGAAGAAGTGCTTTTTCTAAACGCTCTGAACGTTCCAGATTTAATTACTTCCAATTCCTTCATCGTCTCAAAGCTACTTAGCTTGATTATGGTTTCAGCCAGTTCAACTAGCGGTGGTGGAAGCAAACACCGATTGACCTAATATCTTTAACTTTTCTTATATTAAAACAAGTGGGGATCAATCGGTAGATGACGACAAGAACACTAAAACAAGTAGGGATCGATGGAGAAATAAATTCATTTCAGCATTGCTCATCAAAATTTAAGTCAAGTGGGAGCTCCTTAATTTAGTGGGAGCAGAGTATTGTCGGAAGAAGGAATAAATCTTTTGGTACTACTGTTGTACCAAAGATTCACATGTCAGCTATTTTTTTTTTACCAAATTTTTCTCTCTCCTCTAATGTGTACTGCTCTAATTGATGAGATGCACTGAATCTAGGTACAACAGTATACCAAAGATTTATTCTGGAAGAAGAACAAATAGTACATGAATTTTCTTTAGACTTCAAGTGAGATATTGTTATTGTTGAATAAAAAAGTTAATAGGAATTAAACTCTTACTTAATCCGTGTTAGAAAATTGACTGACTCTGTTGTTGACGAAAACAATGGAAAATTGATTGGCTCCAATTTCGCTAATAATGAAAAGTTGATTGGCTTTGTTATAATTGAAGGGAAAAGTTCAAAACTCCATTTGGTTTGTTCCAAAACCATTTAACCCTTTATATGTTTTTCTTTCTATCAATTACCTATCTGATTTTTTCTATCAAAGCCCACCTTTGATGCTATTAAATATTGGGCTAATCTGTTCATTTTACCCCTTCGAACAATAAAAAAATATAGTGGACATAAGTGATCAAAAAAGAGAAGTACAAGAAGGTAAGTGGTAAAATATTAAACCAAAAGAGGGGTTATTAAACGTTTTACTTGCAACAATTAAAAAAAAAAAAACTTAAAGTCAGTAACAATAAGGAACCACAAGGACGATTTTGAACTTTTCATTTAATTGAAATAACAATAAATTGTTTGGCTAGAGTAATAATGTTGTTTCTTGATTTGTACTGATTTGCAATGCTGGCAACTTACTTAAAAAGAGAAACAAGATATTGTGCTTGAGTTTTTGAGTGAGTGACTTGTTTAAGAGAGAATGAGAAATGGTGAGAGGGTGTGTATGAACTTCTTGGGTTTTGGGGAAAATACGAGTATTGTATACTGCGACCTCTAAAAATTTTCATAATGGAATTATTGTCTCTCGTAGACGTAGCCCAGTTTTGGGTGAAACATGTTAAATCCTATATTTTCAATTTTTATAATTTTTCAATAATATCATTATAGGAGTGCAATATTATTCATAATATTTATTTTAAAGTTAAGTAAACTTTTACGAGACAAACAAATCGATTTTTTTTTCCCGTGCATCGACACGGGTAATACACTAGTATACTGTATATATTGTAACTGTTTAGTCATAACCAAATTCACCCATTCTTCTGTGATGGATATCCTTGTCTTGTGGTCCACGTTAAGCAATGAAATGTCATTGTTAAAAAAGCCTCATACTGGTAATATATTTAAAAAACACACCAAGTCAGTTAAATATTTGGCAATTGATCTAACGTAGACCAATAAACTATTAGATTACAATGAATGTTATGCATTAGTTTTGTCCTCTGACAGAAAATGATGTAAAACATCAATGTGAAATGGATCATTCAACGCACTACCTGCTAAGGAAAATCATAAAAATGAAAACCTTCTGGTATAGATCCGGATAGTTGAACTGAAATCATTTCCTAGCAAAAAAAAGGACGGAAAAATAAAATAAAAAGTAAGAAAGAAAAGAAAAGAAAAGATACAATGAAGTCTGGGAATACAGGTCTCAGCTGCACTTTGCCAAATATGCATTCCATCCTTGAAGGCGGTATTCGCGAGCTACTTCAGCCGGATTTGCTGCCTTGATGATGCCACGCCCCACTATGATAATGTCACTACCCCTATCATGGACAACCTGGAAAACCATTTGGTGAATTGTCAAGAGCAGTAAGCTCAAATAAAAGAGCATGCAAAAGTGCAAAACAACACAAATGAGCAGAACGAAGAGGAAAAAAACACTGCATTAAAGCATTTTCAACACTACAATATTAAAGGGGTGGGTGGGGAAGTACCATCTCTACCACAACTATGTTATCCACAAGGTAAAGATGTGATATCAAAATCAACGTAAAATAAATAATAATACTATTATTTAAAAACACACATGGTTAAATGCAGACATACAAGTTAGATCAAAGAATGAGAATCCAAAACCTAGCTGGATAAGTGTTGGTTGTTGTCATACAAAATCTAGAGAAACAAATTAGCCTACTTAGGGAAAGAAGCCAAGAATTCATTTAGTATCATTTCATTTCATTTATATTCAAAAATAATGGTAATATTTAGGTATTAGTCCTAGAATATCTATAAATAATGCCATGTTATGTGATTCACAGGTCCTCTAATGGTGTTTCTCTCAAACACTCAAACACACAAAACGAGTCTCTGAATATACCTCTTTCTATTACTGTGTATGCCAAGCCACTTTGCAATGGTTTACATGGTGCTATTTAAACGCGTTAACAGAAACTAATAACAAACTTAGGAAAACTAAGCATAATAAAGACTACTTCATAGAAACTCTAAAACCATTAATGTCCACTAACAAATTCCTATGGACACACCCCTTCACCAAACGACACTTCTTTTTCTATTTTTCTTTAATTGAATAAAGTTTAAACTAACAAAACTCCCCCTTAAACTTTAATATCTCTACCGTCTTTCATTCCCATCTTCTTCTTGCAATTTTCAAACAACAACGTCGGCAGGGGCTTTGTGAAAATATCTCCAACTTGATCTCGGCTTGCAACATGAGTGAGCTCCACCTTTCCTACTTTGACTTGATCTCGGATGAAATGGAACCTCACATCAATATGTTTACTTCTTTCATGGTTGACCGGGTTCTTTGCTAACTCGATCGCGGATTTATTGTCAACTCGGATTTCAGTTGAACCGACTTGCTCTTGCTCCAACTTGCTCAATAAATTTCTCAGCCAGATTGCATGACAAACGCACCAGGAAGCAGCAACGTACTCGGCTTCGCATGTAGATAAAGTCACAATAGGTTCCTTCTTTGATACCCACGTGAATGCCGTGTTTCCCATGAAAAATACATAGCCAGCCGTGCTCTTCCTGTCATCAACATCTCCGCACCAATCACTATCCGAATATCCTGTCAGTTTGTACTTGTCCGACTTCGAGTAATGAAGTCCTTGTGAGATTGTTCCACGAACATATCTTAAAATTCTCTTTGCCGCCTTCCAATGAGTATAGCTTGGCTCTTCCATAAATCGGCTTATTATTCCAACACTCAGACACAGATCCGGTCTCGTACACGTCAAGTACCTCAGACTTCCAACTAGACTCCGATAAACACTCGGATCTACCTTTTCACCTCCATCATATCTTGAAAGTTTAACACCGGGTTCCATAGGAGTTGAAACCGGGTTGCAATTACTCATTTTAAACTTCTCTAAAATTCCTTTTGCATAGGCTTCCTGAGAAACGAAAATCCCAGATTTGTCTTGTCTGACCTCCAAACCAAGAAAATATTTCATCAGACCGAGATCCGTCATCTCGAACTCCTTCGTCATTTTATTCTTGAAATCTTGAATCATCTCTTCATCATTACCCAAGAAAATCAGATCATCAACATATAGAGCAACAAGTAGAATTTTACTTCCCTTTTTCTTCACATAGAGTGCATGTTCATACGGACATTGTTCAAATCCATCTTTCTTGAAGTAATTGTCAATTCTTGTGTTCCAGGCTCTTGGGGCCTGCTTCAACCCATACAGAGCTTTCTTTAGTCTCAACACTTTTCTTTCTTGTCCTGCTTTCATGAATCCCGGAGGTTGTTCCAGATACACCTCCTCTTCGAGTACTCCATTTAAGAATGCCGACTTCACATCCATCTGATAGATCGGCCATCCGAACTGGGCTGCTTGAGAAATTAACAGCCTGATAGTCTCCATTCTTGCTACGGGTGCGAACACCTCGTCATAGTCAATGCCGGCCTTCTGTCTATACCCTTTCGCCACTAGCCGGGCTTTATATCTTTCGATCTCCCCCTTAGCATTCATTTTCTTTTTATACACCCATTTCACACCAATGGGCCGACTTCCTTTGGGTAGCTCGGCTAACTCCCACGTCTTGTTCTTTTCTATTGCTTTAATTTCCTCTTCCATGGCTGATTGCCACTTCACATTTCGAATTGCTTCTTCAAAACTCACTTCCTCAGAGTCTGCTAACAAACATACCAGGTGTGCTTCACTGGTGGAATCATACAGATCTTGTAGACTCCTCATCCTTGGTTGTCTCAACTCTTCTTCACCATCAGAAACTTCAGGATTTGCAGGGATATGGGTCGAAGGTTGTTTGACCTCAATTGCTCTATTTCCGGGTTCCACATTGTCCCCTGATAGACTGTTCCAGTCCCAAGCATCTTCTTCATTCACTTTTACATCTTGGCTAACCAGCACCTTTTTACTAACGGGATCCAACAACTTGTATCCCTTCGTCTTCTCATTATACCCAATAAACACAAATTTCTTACTTTTATCATCTAGTTTTGTCCTCAACTGATCCGGTATGTGTGCATAAGCAACACTCCCAAAGATTCTAAAATGACCCACTGAGGGCTTCAATCCGCTCCATGCTTCTTGTGGAGTCTTGTCATTCAAATTTGAATGTGCACATCTGTTCTGCACATACACTGCACATTGTACAGCTTCTCCCCAGAACTCTTTTGGCATGTTTTTTGTTTTTAACATAGATCGGACCATATCCAGGATAGTCCGGTTCTTTCTTTCAGCTACTCCATTCTGCTGGGGCGAGTACGGTGCGGTCAGGAACCGCCTTATCCCATGTTCTTCACAGTATTTCTTGAAAGCTGTTGACACGTACTCCCCACCTCGGTCTGAACGGACCGACTTGATGTACCTCCCAGTGCCATTTTCTATCATCACTTTAAAATTCCTAAATGCCTCTAGCACCTCGGATTTTTCTTTCAAAAAATACACCCAAGTCTTTCGACTAAAATCATCAATAAACGTGACAAAATACTTCTTGCCACTGAATGACCCTGGAGTAATTGGTCCACACAGGTCGGTATGAATTAATTCCAGAGGCTGCCTAGCTCGGTATCTCGCCATCCTTTGGAATGGGCTCCTCGCATGTTTTCCCAATACGCAGTCTTCACAAAAATTTCCTTCAGAGTTAATCTTTGGCAGTCCCACCACCATGTTCTTCTTCATCATCTCGGTCAGACCACCATAATGAAGGTGTCCAAACCGTCGATGCCACAATGACATTTTATCTTCTACCTCGGCTTGCAAACAGCCGACCTCCATACTCCTCAGACTCAGCTTGTACATTCTATTTTTCTCCATCTGAACTCGGGCTATCAGACGCCCTTGTTTGTCTTTCAACAACAGAACTCGGTCAGTCATTAGAACCGAGTAGCCTTTCTCCATCAATTGTCCAATGCTCAGAATATTGCTTTTGAGCTCAGGCACGTAATATACGTCCCGAATTGTACCAATTCGTCCATCTCTTTGCAAGAAACAGATTGTACCTCGGCCTTTTACATCAATTTTGGACGCGTCTCCAAAGGAGACATGTCCAGCTTCCACCGTTCTCAATTCTTTGAACAAATGTTTGTAACCACACATGTGATTACTGGCACCAGTATCCAGGTACCACTCCGACTCAACCTTCGAGCTAGTTTCACCATGAGCTAACATCAGAACTCCATCTTTCATTTCTCCTTCTGCAGTGAAGTTTGAAGCCTCATCAATTCTTCTTTCATCTCGGCAGTCCTTAGCGAAATGGCCAACTCGGCCACAGTTATAACACTTGTCCGAGTTGCAATCTCTTGAATAATGTCCATACTTTCCACATTTGTAACATTCAACGTTTGATTGGTTTGTCCATTGGCCTCTTCCACCTCGACCACGTCCTCTACCTCTCCAATTTTGCTGACTCGTCTCGGCTCTTTCTTCGTGTTTCACTTCCTGACCTCGGCCACGACCTTCTCGGCCATTTCCACGTCCACGTCCACGTCCACGACCACGGCCTCTACCTCGGACATTCTGAGAGTAGAGTGCCTTTTCATCCTTGATATTTGCTTTTGACTGAAGTGCTTGCTCCAGTGTCTCTTATTTCTTCTTTTTCTTGCGTTGTTCATGTGCCTCAAGGGAACCTGCTAGCTCTTCAACAGAGAGCGTAGCTAAGTCCTTAGACTCTTCAATTGCACATACCACGTTCTCGAAATCGTCTGTCAATGACCTTAGAATTTTTTCAACGATTATTTCCCTTTTTGATAGGCGATATGAAATCCCACCGTAAATCCTCATTAAGGTTAGTGTATTCCCTAACCTTGCAAGGAAGTGTGCCTTCCACTAATCTAAACTTTTACGTAAAAAATTAAAAAATAATAATAATAATAATAATAATAATAAAGTCTGATGATGTATAGTTACCAACACATTATATGAAAAACTTATTAATTGAATTCTGCTTCATTTTCCTGTTCAATACAGTGTAGGTAGGAGGTATAATCTCATCTGCTTGTAAGAGTGACATACTATTCACCCTCCCTCACCCTTTCCCCTTACATTTTTTCCTCCACAAAAATTATTTTGAACTACAAAAGAATGAAAGATCAACTAAGTTAAAAGTAAAGAACTTCACCCATGTTAGATATAAAACCATTCATAAGTCTTTGTCCAACAACTACAGTTTTCTGGAGAGGTGGTGATTAATTTGGTATCAGAGCCTTTATGACCAAGTGATTAAGTGTTCGAACCTTACCAATTCCGAACGGCTCTTGCATGCCACTCATGACCCTTCACCCAAGAGTTTAAACTTTTGAGAGAGTTGGTAATTGACAATGCATATGATTAATTTATGCATATGACTAAAAGATGCATGGCAACTTGCATAAGCTTACTGAATATGGAGTGTTATATTGCTGCCCTAAAGCATCACCACCGATCACCATTTGAACTCCAGGAGTTTCCTGAATGAAAGAGGGATTTATGGGTGCCCCGAGCCATGATGCTGGATTGACTGAGATGAAGCCAATCACAAAGTCAGAATGATCCTCTGCAATTTTCACTGCAGAAGTGGTATAATCTCCCTTGGCAAGGTTACCAGCCGAACTCATTTCAGCAAGTAGCAACAGACCCCTTCCACGAGGCAAACCCTAAGTAAGGTTCATGAGACATGTTAGGCTAGCAATTTAGGTCTGGCTACAATCAAGATAATGTTATGACTGGTATTATAGACCTTCAACTTCAGTCCATCCACAATTCTAGGACCAGAGATAATGTGAGCATTTACTATATCAGCCCAATCCAATATACGAAAGATCCCTCTGCAGATAATAGAACAGAAAGATGTCACATTAAACACAGAAACAAATGAAAGGAAACTGAAAAAGAATCCAAAATAGGTGCAGTCTTACCCTTCATACTGCATGGTAACTGTGTTACCAATGTCAGCAAATTTACGGTCCTCAAAGATTAAGAAGTTATGTTTTTCTGCAATCTTCAACAGAATAAAGCATACATTAGAAACAACTAGACCAGAAATGTAAGAGATACCTCAAACTAAGAAATAGTGTTGCTCATAAACACATAACACTCTTATAATAGGTTAAAGTCATGACATCGGCATTTTGTTTTCGATGCTAGCAAATCTACGCCAGTGTACAAATGTTAACAATATCAGGATGTAAAAATTTGTTCTTTCATACTGAAGGTAAAAAAGGTTTTCTTTTAGAGCTATACCGAGCGAAGCTTAGAACCAAAATCAGGAGTAAAATCTGGTAAAATATCCACATGAGTTTTCAGCAAGCATATCTCAGGCCCAACCTGACAGGAAAGAACAGTCAAATTAGTTTAAATAATTCATTTATTAGGACCAAACTTCTAACTAGAATCCCACTGATGATTATAATCCAGAGCTCTTTCAATTTCCAATCCATTTTTCAAATTAAGACCCTCTCTAACACATCCACTATAAAAAAGAGATCAAACAAAACGCATGGACTAATAAAAAAAAAATTCTACTTCGTAAAAATTCCAAATTCTCACCTTGTCAGCAATTTCAAGCAATTCAGCTGCAGTTCCAACATCTGCAGCCAAACACAGATTACTCTCCTTCTCAGCCATTATCTCAAACAACCTCTTTCCTGTTGGATTCTTGGACAACTTAGCCCTCTCCAAAAATGACAAGGCCTTGACCTTAGCTGCAGTTGCCAGAGCAGCGACCTTCCGATTCTCCTCTAAGAATTTCATAACAACTCCTACCATCTTCTCATCAAGCTTTCTTTTTTCCCTCAAAATTTTCACCATTTCAGTCAATTTAAGAATTGCATGCAGCTTGATTCCATTATTCTCCAAATTCTCTCTCCCACCTTGTTCTCTATAAATCAAAACAACAGCATCACTGACCTTCAACCCTGTGGCACGCAGCGGTGCAGCAGTTTCCAAAACTGATGTACCACTGGTAACTAGATCCTCAATTATCAAGCATCTTTGGCTAGGCCTGAAATCACCTTCAATGGCTTTAGAAGTGCCATAGTCTTTGATTTCCTTGCGGCGCATGACCATTGGGATGTTCTGAATGACAGAGACACAAGTGGCAATAGGCAGAGCAGTGTAAGGGACACCACAGACAAGGTCAAATGAAGTGGAAGACACAGAAGAAACTAGAGTTTGAGAAATTTGCCGGAGGGCAGAAGGGTAAGATATAGCGAGGCGGAGGTCTATGTATATTGGTGAGGAGATGCCAGATTTGAGCTTGAAGTTGCAAAATTTGACAGCTGCGATTTCATGGAGTTGAACAACTAGAGACTCCATTAAGACTATGCTGACAGATAATATGCTTTTCTGACAGTTCAAGGATTTTTTATGACCTTAGGGACAACCTGTGTCATTCAGTAAGCAACATTATGATACTTTTATAGAAATAGAGGCATAAGAATGCACAAGACATATTTGTACATGATTTGAAACATTTAGCTTAAGAAAAGCAACCACTAGCATAGAACTTGAATGTGACCATTGGAATCAAAGTCACTTCTCATTCAAAACCATTTTGTGAAAGAGAGCACAAATCGCATTACAAGTTACTGAAAAAAGCTGCCAAAACCATATCTCGATCAAGAAAGGAAAAAAAAATCCGATACTATTCTAAGTATCCTACACCATACCATAACCCAAAATCCCATCCTATGTAACTCATGACAAGCACACCAAATATGTTTTTCCACTAAAACTGAGATTTGAGAAATGTAACCAACCTTTAAGATACATGAATTACAAGTTGAACAATTAAAAATCACTCCCATATAGCCCTGACTTACAAGGATAACATTGAGGGAAATCTTTGTATGCAGCCTTATCTTCCATTTTTTTGCAAAGACGCTTTTCTGGATTTCAAAAGGATAATTCTTTGATTCAAAAGCTATTTGATCACAAATGAAAATTTTTACTAAGGCTTGCCCCCTCTTAATTACAAGTAGAGCAATTATTTCAAAGAAATAAAAAAGAACAAAATAAATACCAAATCATACTGACACAATCATGGGGAAGCACGATTCCATGAATTTTACCCCTCCAAAAGAACAAAACTCCCTATTAAATCTCGACTAGTAAGGATAGGAGCAAGGGCAACCTTTATAAGCAATCTTACCCTCAAATGTTTGCAAAGAAGCTCTAAGCAGCTTTACAAATGCTCCCACACTCTATCACCTCCAAAAAGAACTCAATTTAAACATCTGAATTGTTTGATAATCAAAATAAATTTAGCCAAAAAAAAACTCAGCAAGAAAACAGCAATCCGGACAGCATAGGAAGCTACAATAAGAATAATCAATATAACAAAAATTTCATGTAGGATCAATCAATGGCACTCAATAGTTCTACGACTTTTAACCACTAAAACTCATCTCCCTTCTTCCAAATTTCCATTTATATATATATATATCAATAAAATTAACTCAACCAGTACACAGTCAAATGAAGCAACCCAGGGAACATATGACACAAATTGAAGCATTGAAATTAATGGGTTCAAAAAAAAAAATCATTATGGTATTTAGAGAGAGACACTATGAATTTCGGGTCAAGCTTCAGCTCACTGGAAGAGAGAGAGAAGTTTGTCAGGTATTTGGAGAGAGAAAATCAGGGCTGTGATGTGTGATACCTTCATGGGATTGTTCAGGTGGTGAGTGTTGTCGATTAGTTTGCACGAATGAGAATAGAAAGGCACACATCATTTTCATGAGTTCTAACTTTATGCAATCTTTTGTGGCATAATTATTACAATAATTTTTGAAGAAATTGTTGTTTTAAATATTTTTTAAATATTTTAATTGTGTCACCTTGCAAATATAAATTGTGTCTTTTTTTTTAATAAGTTATGTTGTTTTAGTTTCTAACAATATGTATTAAATATGAAAAATTATTTTTTTCTCTTTCTACGTCAGCTGAAGCCAATGGCAGACATGTATGTATGTAAGGGCCTGTTTGGTGTGATGTATAAGGCCTGATAGTATAAGCTTATATTATACGTTATGACATTTTCAGTTGTTTGGTGTGACCATCGTATATTATAAGCTTATACAGCAGGATCCCCCTATACATCAAAATGATGTATATCTTAATCAAGCCTAGGAATGGTGGATTAGGCATGATAAGGGGTTGATGTATTAATATTGCTTACAAGTACAATTCACAAGAACTAATATATCATTTCAATATTTATATATTAAAATAAATTTTTTTAATATATTAAAATTTAAAATATTGAAGGATATTATTTTGTACAATACCATACCAAACCCTGTATAGTATTAAAATTTAATCAGGTCTTATACTATCATGCCTTATATTATCAGGCCTTATCCTATACTATGCACCAAACATGCACACTTAATTTTTTTGGAAAAAATAGTAAAATACATTTCGGGTCATCAACAAAAATTATGGGACCCAATTTAATCTCTTAAAAAAATCAACTCGTGATCCTATTAAATTTCAAAATAGACCCAAATTAGTGTGGATCATTTTGAACTTCAGATAGACCACGATTTTGAATATCTGGGTCTATTTTTGAATTCTGAGGGACCACGAGTCGACTTTTTTCCCTAAGGGAATAAATTGGGGCCTGTAATTCTTGTTGAGGACCCAAAATGTTCTATTGTAACATATTAATAGTTTAGTTGACTCTTGACTACTTTTTTTTTATGTCAAGTTAAAGTTTTCTTTTCTTTTTTTGTTTATATTCTTTTGTATTTTAATATATTTAAATTTTTCTTTAAATTTTTTTTCCTTTATTCTTTTATTGTAAGTGTGCAGACATAAATAAAATTTTATTGGTCCGCTATTGGTTGAAGCTATTGAGAAGAGAGAGAAATTTTTTTCTTCATGTTATAACTATGTACTTAATAGGGATTAATTTTTTTGGGAGAATGATATATTTACCACCAAATTTTTTTACCACTATTACAACTAATTTAATTACCGTTGATTTTCGCTAATCTAACGGTTATGATTTATCGGTAATTAATAAGTGCTATCAAATAAATATTATTAATCTCAATCAGTTATAACCGTTAAATTGGAGAAATCAATAATGATTAAGTTGGTTGAAAGAGTGGTAAACTTTTTTGTGGTTGTGTATTTGTTCCCATGTTTCTTATATCATACTAGATAAAATTATCTCTTATATATACATAAAAATATGCGAGGTTCATGCGGAGTCACGTGTAGAGAAAATAAAGAAAAAGGAAAATATGGATCCCTCACACTTTTATATATGTAGAAGATAAAATTATTTCCTATGACATGAGAAACAATAATCTTTTATAAAAAAATACTAAAATTAATATTTTTGAGTTTTAATTATTTCAAAAATAAATGATTATTTTAAATTTTTTGTGAATTTATAAAATTAAAAAACTATTTAAAAAAATACAAACAAATGGAGCCTTGATTACACATACTTGATTAAATGTTAGTTAAAAACAAAAATGGTAATTAATAATTTATTACTAGTCACTTAACTATACACAATCTTTTAGTTAATCATAGCTATAGGGATGACAAATAAGGCAATCCGCCTAGTTTTGCCCCGACTTGCTTTCAAGCTGTCATAAACTGAACTGATTTGTCACGCCTTATCTATGAAAGTGGGTTGAAGATGTTAACACACCATGTTTTATATTCGATTAGCGGCTCAAGCTGCCTATAATGTTATATCTGTAACTCCTTATCTCTTTCTTTTTTTTGGTATAACCTTATCTCTTCACATAAGCATTGTTAGAATAATTGAGCATATTTAAATTCACACTTTACACATTATTTACTTGTATTAATCTCTATTCTTTAAACTTTATTTGTGTCAAATTATATAAACTCAAGAAATTCATTTTCAAGAAAGGAAGTGACGCATTTTGCGAAAATATTTTTAAAACTCAATTCACCCTCACCTCTTGAGTTTGAGGCCACTTGTCCAATAGGAACTACCAAATGGCATGCATAACCAAAATAGTGTAATATCCTCATGTATCAATCTAGCCCAAGTATAGTCATTTGTCACCAGAGACTCCTGCATCATCTGTACCTAAAAGGGGTCCCCATAACACGGGGTTAGATATACAAATATACCTCAGTAAATCAAGGGTCCTTAGAGTATTTCTCCACCATATAGTTCACTCACAGTATAATAGCAATAATAGTAAATAATGCAGTAAATACATATTCATGCAATGTGTCAAACATCGCTAAGAGACATCCCTCGAGCTCTCATGTTGTCCTAAGGATACTCAGATGCAAATAATCCTATTGGCCAGCCAAACTACCACTTATGAATTACGCATCGTCATGCAACTTACAAAACATAGGGAGACACCATCCTACGCCACATCCGGTGCATATGTAACACCCCAATCTAGAACAGGTTTGTTAACATTGCTTTATGATATTAAGCACAGTTACAATCACATTGGTTCCATTAGAAATCCGGATAATTTTTCTTTTTGAACAAAGCCGAATTTATAGTAACCAATTGCGTAACCATAACCATATGACATTGTGGCATAAATGAAACTAAGCTTAACATCACATTCTTATTTTACTAGACCTCAGGTTGTTAAATGTCTTCATTTAATTTATTGTTATATAAATTATACACTTCATTTCTAGTTCTCATCTCCTACTATATTACAGATCTCCTTGTTAGCTACGAGTGGGTTCAAACCACGCTCAAATCAGAGCACCGTAGCTCAAGTTATGCAATTTTTACTAAATCATGTCTGTGTTGATTTTTCGGATAGCGCGTTTTAGTGCCCAACTAGGCTTTAAAACGCCCAGAGGTAGAAGATTTGGCCTTCTCCAGGTCTTCAGTGTGTTTTAGCGCTCAACTTGCGCGTTTTAGCTCCCACTTGAGCGTTTTAGCGCCCACTTGCGCGTTAAAATGCCCAAGAGCAGATATCCTTCCTCCATTTCACAAACCCAGCCCGTTTTAGCACCCTGAAAAACATGCCCTCCCCTGTTTTCATGTAATTTCATGAGAAAATCCTTCCCTCTTTCATCATTCTCTTAACACCTAACAGACTAGGAATGACCAACAATATCCAACACATATTGTGACTCTTACATCCCATCATTTATCTTTAATCCCTTAAATAAGCCTTGCACCAATCTATAATTATACCCATAATATCGTATTACATCAATGTTCCTCAAAGTTACATACATATGATAATGCAAATAACATACATATCTAACAATCCTGGACCGCATGCAATCAAAACAGCCATCTCACATGCTATCATAGAGCAATCTACTCAGGCCTCTTGCCTCGTTCCGCATCATCCATTCTAGTACCTGAAATAGCATTCCTCAAACGGGGTGAGATAAAACTCAATAAACCCAGGGTTCTTGGAGAATTGCTCCAACCCCAGAGTTCACTTCCTGCATGAAGGGTTAGTATACACATGGCATGAACTACATCATATAACCAGAGGCAATAACAGTAATGATTTAACCACAACATACTCGTGCATTCAAATGGCCAAAGAATTAAACAATCAAATCATCACACACGCTTCAGTTGCATCTTAGTCCTTTCCACTAAGCATACAACCTAGCCCTTAGTGCTTGTCCATTGGCCCTTTGTCCAATGACACAACAATACTATATGAATGCAAACATACCATAATACTAACATTATCATTCAATCATCTGTTCATTAACCATTACTTCCATAAAATCAATGGTGGAACAACAAGAAGGATTAACCTCCAAGATCCAAAGGTTTACCTCTTGATGTTTCCTCTCCTTTGCAAGTTTTCTTCTAGCTCACTTATCCACACCAACCTTTCTTGGTATGTCCACTTGGCAATTCCTTCCAATCACCAATACACCCTATTCAAGAGTGTGAAATCCATCAATTTAGCATACATACAACATATTCAAAACCATACAATCAAATTCACACCACAATTAAGGCATGAACTTACCAATCCAAATGAGTTACTCAAACTCTATGGCTTCCTCCAATGGTTAGTCACTCAAGGATGGTCCAATTGCCTTAATCCCAGCCATCACATGGACACAATCAATAACCAAAACATTGCTTACCAATGCAAGGAAATTCACAAACCCTAAACATACACTTCACTTCTTACTTCACTTCTACCGTTTATTTATCATTCCTAACAAATTTTATAAAGAAATTTAATTTCAATCTTACTCTAACATATCCCACTATTCATACATTTCTCAAATAAAACCCTAAACATACACCTCCTTCAAATTAACCAAAAGGGGTGGAAAACTTACCACAATCCAACCACAATGGTCCAAGGTGAGGGTTCCAAACCACAAGAATGCGAAACTCTTCCTCAAGCTCCACCAATATCAAATTTTCGCCCCCTTTCACAAGCAATATGTCCCTCCACAATGGTTCTCACTCAAAACTAAGTTAGGGTTAAGAAAGAGGGGAAGATTTGAAATGGTTTTGGCTTTGGAATCAAGAAAATGGATAAGAAATGAGAGTGTTGTGATCTAGGGATTGAAAAGCTTTTCTCCTCTCCCTCTCACTCTGGTTGCTGTCGAGGAAGAAGAAGGAAATGAGGGGGGGGGGGGGTGGGGTTATGTGGTTCGTTCACTTAACTTGCTTAAGTTAGGTTCAACCGGGTAAAAATTCATCTATCTAGTTAACTCTTTTCTCTTTCAAACTTTACCCAAAGGTCTGAAATATTTTTATAGGAATATTTTTATTTTTACTTTTATATTTTGGGTATTCTTTCCTAAACCCATTTTTACCCCTTAATTATCACTAACTGCACTTCCTGACCCCAAAATGGGCCTTAATCCATTTAATTAGGTATTTTACCTAATTCAACCCAATAATGCATAATTAATTATTTAATCACATACAATTTCCTAAATACTTGGGTTTGGGATATTATAGCATACACATACGTATAAGAAAGTATTAAACTACTTTATTGCAATTACATACACTATCAATAACCACAAGCCCTTCAGGGACTGGTGGAACAATAAAGCAATCAATTTCCAAGGTCCGAAGGCTTACCTCAATTTGCTTCCAACTCAACCTTTGTTCACTACCAAGTTTGCAACCAATCAAACTTTCAATTCAAGTTATAATCTTACAAAATACATACCTACACAAAGGTGCCAAGCATTAATCAATACAAGTTAATGAATACCAACATATTCATCAACAACCCAATCTATTCAACACTATTTTCAAGGTGAGGAACTTACAAACACTTGGTTCAACTCAAGCAACCAAGTCAAGTTCCATTGCTTCCACCTATTCTTAGTCAATCAAAGACGGTCCACTTGCTTCAATCTCATCCACAACATTGACATAATCAATCTTCCCAATCAATCAATCAATGGCTTGAAATACAAGAAAATTCAAAAACCAAGCATGATTTTTGAAAATATTGAAAGTATGCCCAAATGACTATCTAAGCTCATTTCTACCGATTATTCAATATTTTAAGAAACTTTTCAAAATGGCCTAAGCTTCAATCAAGCTTTAAGCTACCCCACCATTCATGCATTTTCTCAAATAAAACCCTAACATACCCAATCTCACAAAACTTAATAAAACTTACCAAGAGTAATCTTAGAACACCTAGGGAGTGGATTCCAATTGAATCAACCAATGAGCCACTCCAAGTTAGAGCGCCACTTTTCTCTCACTTCGTCCCACTACACACTTGATTTCAAGAGAATCTAATTTATGGGTTGTGTTTGGCTTGAGATTCTATGCAATTTTGGTTCAAGAACCAAGTGATTATTTGGTCAAGAAATGGAGAAGTTACAAGATGGAGCTCTTCAACAATGGCTATAGATCTCTCTCTATTTTCACGAAGAAGAAGAAGAAAATGAAGGATGTCTTGTGTTTTTTTAACACTTACATTGGTTAAGTTATTTTAACTGGGTAAAAGTTTATCTATCTATATAACTCTGCTTACTTCCACACTTAACCCGATGAGCTAAAATATTTTTCTAGGAACATTTTTAATTTTACTTTTATATTTTGGGTACTTTTGCTACACTCATTTTTACCTTATGATTTTCACTTACTGCACTTTTACCTCAAAAGTGATCTCAGTTCATTTAATTAGATATTATACCTAATTCAACCTACTAATACAAGATTAATTGCCTAATTACATGCAATTAATTAAATTTCATCGTGAGAGATATTATAAAAAATATTTAGAAACTTTTTAAAAATTATGTTTCCATTTCTAAATTTTGTAATTAAATATTTAACATTTTATAGAAGCTTGACAGTAGCTAGGTTCTGCTGTTCTTTTCTTTGTAAAAAAAATAGTAATATATCAATTATAATTAGATATGTTGTTTAAATATATATATATATATATATATATATATATATATATATATATATATATATATATATATATAGGTAGGATCCCTTGATACCAGTGTCAAATTTGAAGTTTGACACCTCATCTGATAGCCGTTAGATCAAAAAAGATCAATGGCTCTGATTTGTATAATGTGACACCATTGATCTTTTTTGATCTAACGGCTATAAGACGAGGTGTCAAATGATATATATATATATATATATATATATATATATATATATATATATATATATATAATGCAACTGAGTAATCGGTATATCGATATATAACCAAAAACCAAAATGTTAGGTGTTTTCTCACTTACCAAAAGTGAAAAGAAAGAAAAATGATGAATCAGACATTCATGTGCATTTTATTATTCAATGTTTAACCAAATTGTTTTGGATATTTGAATTAGGAGAGCAATTTTGGTACCACCATCGCACTGAACACTCAGTGCTACCATAATATACTAGATTTTTCTGTGTATTAAAATGATGATGTGGTCTAGCTATCAACCAATACATTTTAAATCCTATAACTTTAAATATAGGGTCTTCATTATTGGGGCACATATTATTTTCTTTTTTTTAGATTATCTCTCGATAATCTCATAGATTCTATATGAACTAATGTTGTCAGATTAGCAAGTGCACTAGTCATACAAGTAATAAAATGATGAGTAAAGATCGTTCCCATGAGGATTTGTGTTCAAGCACTGACTAACCATATCTATTTAAGTTGAATCAACCAAAAGATTCTGAATTGCATGGATTTCTTGTCACCAAAAATTTAGATGGCATAAAATTAAAGATTTGAAAAACAGATAAAATATAAATATAACTTAACAAGTAGTCAGATGTCAACTTCCCTCAAGCATGAACTTATGGATGAACCAATTTCCCTAATGAATTATCTACTATGTGATGTTAATCAACCTTTTACTTATCATCAGGATGTAATGTCTTACTACCCTGATAGACACATTAATCAGAAACCCCAATGTCTTGGTGATTCCTTTCATAATACATGCATTAATTACTAAGGTCTTAAGATCACACCAGTATCATAGCATCAATGTCTTGACTACTAGAACACTGATGACAAAGTTGTCAAATATAGAACAATGTAAACATGTCTGTTCTACACTATTTCTTTAACATGAAGAATTGATCAAAACATCTTCATACAATCACATAATAGAAAAACAAAATATCTAATTAACCATTCATAAATTCACACTTGAGTTCCATTGAATCAGACTACAACAGACTATACTCAGACATAATTAAAGTATAAAAAGAAGAAGAAGAAAGATCAAACTCCATTCTCATGATAGTTGGGTCTTCAATCTTCAATCACAAATTACATAAACTAGACTAACTATTACAATACTAAATCCTAAAGAATTTGGAAGTTCAGAGAGAATGAGGAGTCAAATCAGGTCTATGAAAGATCTGATATGATCTCCCCTCTCCTAGTGTGATGGGAAAGGTCAGAGAGATAATTGGAAATCAGAGAGTATATGATGTAATATTCAAATGTGAAGGCCCTTGCCTTTTATAGAGTTACAAAATATAACTGAATAACAACCAGAAACTGACTTGGGCGCTAAGACGTTCACTGTTGGGCGTTTTAGCGTCCAACTTTGACGGATGCCCAACTGCTTTCAACTGTCATGGGCACTAAAACATTCGATCTGTGCATTTTAGCGCTCATCACCAGAACCTTTTCGCACAGCAGAGCGCTAAAATGCTTGACTTGGCCGTTTAAGCGCTCAGCACCAGCACTTTTTGGCTTCATTTTGCAGCAGGGCGCTAAAACTCTTGACTTTGGGCGTTTTATCGCCCAACACTTAGAATTTTCCCATTATTCAGAATCTTCTTCCTTCTCTCTTTTGCTTCATTGAGCTTCATTTCCCTACAAGAACAATGTAAATTTTCAACAAAGCTTTCAGAACTTGCACTTGAGGGATTTCCAAGACATTAACCTCTTTTTCATCTGATTAATCACACAAATTGATACTAATTTATGCTGAAAAACCTGATGAACTAAGGGTTCATCAACTAATCCAAAGTTTAAGGCAGATCCAAGATTAATGCTTTAAAACCCTTCCAAAAATAATATTGGAGTGGATCGAATATTTGCTCTCACTTCCGACTGTTCAGCTCCCATACATCAATTAAGTTATTATTTTCTTTATTCATCTATTGATTTGAATGATAGAGTCGATGCGCCTTCACCACCATATCTTGTCTACCTAAACATAACGAGTCCCCTTCACCAATTTTTATTTTTTATATTATTATTGATTATTCTATTAATTTGATTCAAGTCGAAATAAAATCACATGAGCTACCAAATTTTAATGCAATTGTAATTTTAGGAACTTAAACTCGAACCTCTTAACAATTGATCCACATGCTTAGTGTTTCTTGAGCATCTTAGCCAACGTTAAGAAGCGATGTCTTCTTCATCAAGCCAACATATTCTAATACAATTAAATAAAAACCTCTTGTTACTTATTGAAGGGATTGTCCACTTGTCATTAGAGAAGAAATATTAGTTGTTCTTAACAATAATCATCAATAATTTAAAGTGATGCCACCTTTCCACCGCAAAGAGTTTTTTTTTTCTTCTTTGAAAAGAAGAACGATATCCAATACTATTGTTCACCTTAACATTAAAATCCAAAACTAAAAATACTTATATATTTTTCCAAGTTCACTGGTATTTAGCTTCAATTTCCTTTTCATCCTTTATTAATTTTACGGACAAGTTCTATCTAATATCCGTGAGGGGAATATGTAAATTTTACATGTTTAGACACATCACACATGATGCGAAAATTGAAATATTATTCATCAATTAAGGGTATATCTTTTTAATGTATTGGAAGTTGGGGTATTCTAGTCTATAATGTAAAAGAAATATATTGTCATTTAGGTTGGTAGAAGCAAAGTGGGCAACTCTCTTTCGTTTTCTTCTTACTTTGTCGCAATACGTAGAGTCCATTAGGTAGTTGCCTCTATTAAATCGATGCTACGTTATCATCGAGGTGGCGCTATTTTTGGCCTATGTTGCATCGACACCGACACGAGATACGAGATACGACACGACACTCCGACACGTTAATTCTAAAAAATGTTAAATTTTGACACGTTAGGACACGTTTTGATATTATATAATATTTTTAATTTATGTAGTATATATTATATTTAATATTCAATAATTTAACAAAAAATAAAGCTAAACTTATAATACCCATCAATTTTACAAATAAATATAAGATATCTCAAATGTTTATATTAAACTCAAATAAAATAATAATCATAAGCCAACAAATCTAATCGGTGAAACTCAAAATGCAATCCAACGTAACCTTTGAACTTTTTTTGAGTCTTTGTAACGAGTATTGGAGTGTCGGGAAGTGTCGGAATGTCGGTGAGTATCAGGAAGTGTCGGAGTGTCGGTGAGTGTCTTTTGAAATGTCGGTGCTTCATAGTTATTTGCCATGGTTGGTGTTGGAGTCATGTGCCTGTCAACGGAAGGGTTTGATTGGTCCAGCGAGGTGGTTTGGAATTGCCCTTATGAGTTCAAATTGCATTGTGGGTGTTCAATCAGGCCCCTAAATGAGGGAGTCAGATATCATCCAGAATTTTAGGAGTAGTGATGTCAAACACGCAGCTTCAAGTTTTATTTTTTATTTATTGTATCAATTTACTTGGGATTAGTACCATAATAGCGATTCAAAGAGTTGAAATTTGTAGGATTATTGGAACAATTCACATCAAAGATATAATTAAAATTGGTATATAAAATAATAATAATAATAATAAGGACAGTTGTCGCATTAAGACTGATCATTGAATCCGAATTAATTACAATAAGTCAACAAAACTAAAAAGGAAATAATTAAGCAAACATAAAGTAAATGGGCTCACAATAACTGGCTATGATTAAAAATCTAATCCAAAATCAATTCTTGATTAATTCTAAAACATCGTACGATTTGATACAATTTGTCAAGCCAACAATTCGTTTCATATACATGAATAGATGCGATTCCGTATGACTTGGGACGGAGGTTTTGATATCAATTGGTACGAATTTTGAGAGAATCACACCCTAAGGTTTTATTTGGGAGTTGGTTTTAGGAGGGGAGGGGAAGGAAAGGGAGGGTTTTAGTAAGCCCTCCCCTTGTTTGTGAGCTTAAAAAAAAGAGGGGAAGGAATTGAGGATTTTTACTAAACCCTCCAAAACCCTCATTCTTCCTAAAATTAAAGTTCCCCCAATTTGGGAGTTTTAGGGGGGGAAAAATTAAATATTACTTATCTATCCTTAGCATTAAAATGCAAAAACTAAATAATTGTGAATCATTTTTAAACGTGACATTATTAGAAAAGTCTCAAATACCGACAAAATTTATCACGAAAAATATTTCGTCAAAAATAGTGATGAATTTTTTTATGAAAATCACATAAGTCAAAAAAATTTCGTCAAAACTAAAGACGAAACATGATTTTGTCATAATCACTGACATAAATTTTTTACTCGAAAGAATTCAGTCAAAAAACTATTGACGAATCTAGATTCTGTTGAGACTTTCAACGAAAATATTTTCGTCCAAAATTTGACGAAACACATCTCCACCGAAAAGTTTCGACGTAAAACAATTACTTCTAAATTTTTTACGAAAAACATTTCATCAAAATTTTCCGCAAAAATTTTCAACGAAAAATATTTCCATCAAAATTTGAGACTAAAGACATTTCTGCAAAAAAAATTGACAAAATTTTTTTGTCAAAATTCTTTACAGAAACTAAATTTCGTCAAAATATTTTATAAAAAAACATATTCATCGAAATTTTTGACGAAAAATATTTCCATCAAAATTTTCAATGCAACACATTTCCATCGAAAATTTTTGCTGGAAAAAAATTTCATCAAAATTCTTTACATTCCGTCAAAAGTTTTCGACAGAAATATTTTCGCTAAACTTTTTGACAAAAAATTTGCAGTCGAATATTTAAGGAAACACATTTTCATCGAAAATTTTCGACGGAAAATATTTTCGTCAAATTTTTTGATAAAAAATATTTCCCTCAAAATTTTCAACGGAACACATTTCTGTCAAAAAATCTCAGCAGAAAATTTTTCCGTAAAAAGATTTGACAAAAAACATTTCGATTAAAATGTTTGACGGAAAAAATATTCTGTCAAAATTCTTTATAGAATCTAAATTTCGTCGAAAGTTTCGAATGAAACATTTCCCTCAAAATATTTGTCAAAACAATTTCCGTCAAAATTTTCATCCGAACACATTTCCATCGAAATTTTGAACGAAAAATATTCCGTCAAAATTTTTGACGAAATATTTTTTTTCGTTTAAAGCATTTCATGGAGGAAATCATTTTCGTCAAAACTTTTGTCAGAAACTAAATTTCGATAGAAAATTTATTTTTGTAAAAATTTTCATCGGAGAAAAATTTTCGTCGCTTTTCGACGAATAGTATTCTGACGAAAAACTTTTTGTGACAATTTTCGTAGCTTGCAGCATAGAAATTTCATAAAAAATATTATCTTTTTTAATATTGTGAAAAGCACATAAATAATTTTGTTAGAAATTTTAAATTTAATTTAGTTTGTAAAATATAATAATTATATTAATTTTAAAAAGGGGTAAAATGGTAAAAATATCTCATTAACCCTCTATTTTCCTCTCTTACCATTTTTTAACTCCCAAACAAGGGAAGGGAATACCCTCCAATTTCCTTCCCTTCCTTCCCCTCCCTCCCCCTTGGATCCCCTTCCTTCCCTTCCCCTCCAAACTCCCAAACAAAGCCTAAGGCTTTGTTTCGAAGTTGGTTTTTGGAGGGGAAGGAAGGGAAGAGGAAGGTTTTAGTAAGCCCTTCCCTTGTTTGTGAGTTTAAAAAAATGGGGAAGGGAATTGCGGATTTTTGTTAAACCCTCCAAAACCCTCATTCTTCCTAAAATTAAGGTTCCCCCAATTTGGGGGGTTTAAGGGAAAAAATATTAAAAAATATTTATCTACCCTTAGCAATAAAATATGAAAACTATATAAATACGAATCATTTTTAAATGTGACATTATTAGAAAAGTCTCAGATATCGACAGAATTTATCGACGAAAAATATTTCATCAAAAATAATGATAATTCTTTTGATGAAAATCATATAGGTCAAAAAATTTCTGTAAGAAATAAAGATGAAACCAGATTTTGCCATAATCACTGACATAAACTTTTTACGGAAAAAAATTCAATCAAAATTATTGATAGAATCTAAATTCTGTCGAAACTTTCCACAGAAATATTTTCGTCCAAAATTTTGACGAAACACATTTCCATCGAAAAGTTTTGACGTAAAATAATTTCGTCAAATTTTTTTACGGAAAACATTTCCATCAAAATTTGTGACTAAAAACATTATTGCATAAAATTTTGATGAAAAATTTTATTTGTCAAAATTTTTTACATAATCTAAATTTCATCTAAATATTTCACAAAAAAACATATTTATCGAAATTTTTGACGAAAAATATTTTCATCAAAATTTTCAATGAAACACATTTCGATCGAAAAATTGTGACGAAAAAATTTTTCATCAAAATTCTTACAGAATTAAAATTTACTCGAACGTTTTCGAATGAAACATTTTCGTTAAACTTTTTGAAAAAAGAAATTCCATAAAAAAATTTAACGAAAAACATTTCCATCGAAAATTTTCGACGAAAATTATCCGTCAAGTTTTTTGATAAAAAACATTTCAATCAAGATTCTCAACGTAACACATTTTTGTCCAAAAAATTCGACAAAAATATTTTTGTAAAAATTTTTGACGAAAAATATTTCGAGACAAAATTTTGACGGAAAAAATATTATGTCGAAGTTCTTTACAAAATCTAAATTTTGTCGAAAGTTTCGAATGAAACACTTCCCTCTGAATTTTTGACAAAACGATTTTCGTCAAAATTTTGAACGAAAAACATTCTGTCAAAATTTTTGACTGAGTTCTTTTTTCGTTTAAAACATTTGTTAGAGAAAATCATTTTCCTTAAAACTTTTGACGGAAACTAAATTTTTTCAAAAATTCCGATAGAAAATTTATTTTTATAAAAGTTTTCATCGGAGAAAAATTTCCGTCTCTTTTTGAAGAAAATTTTTTTTTGACAAAATTCTCGATGTTTGCAACGTACAAATTTCGTAAAAAATATGATTTTGTTTAGTAGTGTGAAAATACGTAAATAATTTTGTTATGAAATTTTAAATTTGATTATATTTGTAAAATATAATATTTATATTAATTTCAAAAAAAGGTTAAAATTGTAAAAATATCTCATTAACCCTCCAATTTCTTCTTTACCATTTTTTTAACTCCCAAACAAGGGAAGGGAATACCCTCTAATTTCCTTCCCTTCCTTCCCCTCCCTCCCCCTTGAATCCCCTTCCTTCCCTTCCCCTCCAAACTCCCAAACAAAGCCTAAAAGTTAGCTCATAAGTTAGAAGAGTCCAAAGTCTATATAAACCCCACATTAGTCACCCTTATAGCCAATATGCGACTCAAATCTTATATCTTATAATTAGATCATAACACCATATCACCAATATGGTTCAACGATTCATTTATTTTTTCATCAATTCTCACAAAAGAAATTAAAAAGGCAAATAAATTTTGTTGTTAAAAAAAGAATGATGTTGAGGGACATTGACCGTACTGTCCCCTTTTTTTAATATAATATACTTGAATGTCATGAAGTTGAATTTTTTTTCAAACTGTCACGGCATCATAGTCACTGAGGTAGTCAGCTAGACAACTACTATGGATGGGACACATGTTTGATTATTTCATCATTTGTCTGAAATCGGGGTTCACACACTCACTCTATGCATCCTATTCGCTATAATATTGCTCTGTTTTCATTCTTGTGAAAAGGAGGCTTATGCATTCATTTTAGGGCATGTTTGGTGCATAGTATAAGATAAGGCTTGATAGTATAAGACCTGATTGTATAAGACCTGATTAAATTTTAATACTATCCAACGTTTGGTATGGTATTGTATAATATAATATCCTCCAATATTTTAAAAATTAATATATTAAAAAAATTATTTTAATATATAAATATTGAAATGATATATTAATTCTTGGGAATTGTACTTGTAAGCAATATTAATACATCAATCTCTTATCAGGTCTAATCCACCACTCCTATGCCTGATTAAGTTATACATCATTTTGATGTATAAAGGGATCCTGTTGTATAAGCTTATACTATACGATAGTCACACCAAACAACTGAAAATGTCATAACGTATAGTATAAACTTATACTATCAGACCTTATACATCACACCAAACAGGCCCTTAGGAAAAAGTGTTTATCCTTTTAAATGATACAACTTATATCCTTTCACTCTCACAAAGAGGTGGGACCCACATCTTTATTATTATTTTTTGTCAACTCTCTTTCCTTCTTTATCTATCTCTTTCTCTCTCCTAAAATGACACAACTTTACATCCTTTAAAATGATACACATTTTACCCTTCATTTTATGAATCAATCTTGACTTATGACTTATAGTTTTATTTTTTTAGACTTATGGCCTATGAAGCACCGACACTTCAAAAACCTTGACGTGTCGTGTCCGACACTCTCGGACACTTTGACACTCCCCGACACTCCAATACGCGTTATAGAAATTCAAAAAAGAGTTCAAAGTTTGCGTTGCGTTGAGTTTTTAGTTCCAACTATTAGATTCGTTAGATTACGATTACTATTTTATTGAACTTAATATAAATATTTGAGATATCTTATTTTTCTTTGCAAAATTTATGAATATTATAAGTTTAGATTCAATTTTTTATTAAATTATTGAACATTAAATATAATATACACTACATAAATTAAAAATATTATTTAATATCAAAGTGTGTCCTAACGTGTTGAAATCTAACATTTTTTAGAATTAACGTGTCGGAGTGTCGTGTCGTATCATGTCACGTGTCCCGTGTCGGTATCGGTGCTACATAGCTTATGGCTAAGTTAATTTGTCGATTTCCGAGTTTAAAATTATTACACTGTGCATTATGTACCATTTATATGATATATTTCAAGCTATTTTTTAGTATGTCTTTAAATCTTAGTATTAAATTTTGATTCTATACCCGTAAAATTAGTAAAGAATGATATCGTAATTAAAATATTAGTGAAGAAACATGTTTAATTTGAAGAAAATAAATTTTAGGGAAGAAACATTTTTTGAGTTGAAAAAACTATTTATTTTCCAAACCAAACAAATTGGCTTAATTCGTAAGCAAATATTATTTTACTAGAGAAAAATTATCTTATACACTCAAAAATTAAAGAAGAGGAGAAAAAAAAAAATAGAGTGAATCCACCTTTAATTTGCGGGTGGATCACATAATTTTTCCCTCATGTAACGTTAATATTCCCTTAATTCTTAAAAGCCATTGATATGTTAAATTTCAAGTTTGAGGGCGAAAAAAAATTCCTTTATAATATTGACTTAGAAAAGGAAAAGAAGGTGGAAACTTCTATTTGTAGGTGGGGTTGATGGGTATTGGGTAGCCTTAGTTTGATAATTGATGTATGTGCTTCCTTAATACGTACCAAGTTATAATGTACATGCTATGTAAGGACGCACACATGATTCTCCGGAACCTGAAGTTTGTTAGAAAATAAAACAAGTCCTGATCTGTCTCCTTTCCCTGAAGCCTCTGATTTGTTGCCACTCCCAAATTCCCATCACATTTTGCTTGTCAATTGTATTTCCATTTTTTTTTATTTTCTAAAAGCTTCAAGCTTTCACCTTCAATGCTTGCCAAAATACAATTTTCATTAATACCCTTTTGAAAATTTCCAACTTTTCTAGCTCATTGGTATGCTATTTCAATTATTCACAGCCCCATTTATGATTTCTTTGATTTGGCACCTTTTTGGTTTGTCTCATAGCAGAAGTTACCATTGGCTCCTTCTTGAATGCCCAAAATCAAGAGGAGAAAGATATATTCTGATATGTAAGATTTATTTTCAAAAAAAGTGTTTCTTTTCAAACCTTATATGCTATGCCAATGCCATTACAATCTCTTAGGCATCGTTTATGTTTATTCATTTTGGTTTTGTGAATGCTATGTGCAAGATGATCAGATTTAATATGTGCAATGGCTTGTATCATCATGCAGAGAAGCAATGATCATATATGGATGGTCATAGATTGTAGAACCGTTTCATCATTTTGGGTTTCAAATATTGGAAGCTAGAGATGTCTATTCAGCATGAAAATTCTGATATAAAAGATGGATCAGGTTAGAGCTTTTCATCCTTTTTTTTTCTCCTCCTTCCCCCTCCTTTAAAATAATAGAATGATTGATTTTTATACACAAGAAGAATAGATTCATTCACCTTTTCCTGTTCCTCCTGTATGTTTTTGTGAAAAATCTTTTATGGCAGACTACTTTAAAGGTGAGAAGGGATAATGCAAATCCCTTTACTTTAAGGAATGAGAAATCATATTATAGATCAAACTGCCAAATCGAAAAAAATTGGGTGCTATCATATAGCTTTATATCAGCTAAGTTCACGAGTTCGAGATAAGCGGACTCGAACCGCACAACCGTGAAATACATAATATGATGAGAGAATTTCTGACAGTAGAGGATCAAAGTTCCTCAACTCCACCACTTTATTATACTGAAAGAAGATTATCTGTAGATGCAGTATTTATGTCTTAGTTTGCCTCCATCTGTAGAATTCAGCCTTAGTTATTTTCTTCTTGAAAGGAAACTTAATCCCATTGGTCTCTTTACTTGATCAGTTTCAACTGATATCTTATTCCTTTCCCTTATATTTACCAATTAATAGGTCCACAGAAAAGGCTAACAAATCTTATGCATCAAGCTGGGAACCATTTTTGTGCTGATTGTGGAACTCCAGAGCCAAAATGGGTGTAAGTATTAACCTGATTTTCGTAGGAATTCGGTCTGTTTGGATTGTTCACAATTGATGATGTTTAAATAACATTGTCATCAATCATAAATTGATGTTGTTTCAGTGTCTGTCCAGAAAACAAAAAAGAAAAGAAAAGAAAAAGAACCTATCCTTCATTTTCTAAGCTAACCCCAAAAGATAAACATGCTTTTCTGTTGAGGTTATTTACACTTGACTAGTAGCAACATTTTCAACTTGTTTGTCTCTATACATGGTTCCTATCTTGGTGAACCAGGTCGATTTTCCTGTTTCACCTCTTCTAAGTTTTACATTTTTTATGTTATAATTTACTTCTCTGGGCCTAACATCTAGATGTGCATAAGATGGGAATGGATCCTCTCATGTGAAAAAGTGGTCATGTTATTTGATCACAACCATTCATTGATGATAAGATAAGAGAGAGAAAAATGTATAATTTTTAAATGAGTAATTGTGATCAAATAACATGACCACATGACCACTTTTCCACATGAGAAGATCCATTCCCGCATAAGATACATCTTGGGAAAGAAAAAAAATGATGGTAGGGGGTGATAGACCAAGTGTGTTTGATAAAACAAAAGATCTGAACTTTTAATGTTTAAAATGTTCATTTTAATTGCAGAAGATAAAGAAGGAAACTATTGGCACTTGATAAAATTATGCGGATAGCTCTTTTCCTTGACCCCCTTTGTATTTGAGTGAACTTTCTTTTTTTTAATAAATATTGGGTAACACTTTTACTACTTTGTGTGAGGTTTTTTTTATCTTACTTCCAAGGTGATACCAGAACTGATATCATGATGATAGTCCTTTGAGCTTTGGCCGATATCACGATATATGGCTTGGTTGTTGTTAATTATGTATATCTAGATTACCTGAAGAATTGATTTTGCTTTTTCACTATTTAGTTCATTTGTTGGGATGATTTGTGCAATAATTGCTGAAGAATTTTTGAAGATGTGAAATATTATTTTCAGAGTACAATGATAAGTTAGTCTTACTAAAAAATTATTAGCTCATATTATTCATACTTTTTTGATTCATTACATTTGTTGAACATCAGATCTTCAAGTCTTGGAGTATTTATTTGCATCAAGTGTTCTGGCATACATAGAAGTCTAGGAGTCCACATATCAAAGGTATGTTTCCAACATAGTTTATAAACGAACTTGTTAATGACAGCTTAATTGTCTTTATGTAAGTATTATCTTTCTGAGGCTATATTCCTTCTTGAGCAAATAAGGAGGTTCATATATTTCAATATTTTGCAGGAAATATATTTATGCTAGCATTGAAAGAATTTTGTTAAAATTGCTCTCTTTAAACTTATATCAGTGTAGGCTCTATTGTACTCATATAATCTTTAGTACAAGTGAAGTTACGGAAATTCACTAATTCCAAAAGCGATTTAACATATCTTGTATTTCAGACATTCTTAAGTTATAACTAGTGACACACTTCTATAGGCTCCGTCACTTCTTTCTTGCTCCTTCCCTCTTTTTCAGTAAGCTTACTTACATTCCATGTTTATCTAAAAGTGAGCTCATCATTAATCATTAGCAATTGTGAAAATATTTATCTGACATCACATGAGAAATGTATCCTCTCATGTGTTATTTAACATGATCATGTCATGTGAAAGGATCTTAACCATCAATGAATAAATCAACATTGATAATTTTGTAACTTCCTATCCCAATATTTTTTTTTTCCTCTTCCATTATCACCATTGATTCACCCTTGTATGATTAGGATTCTCCCACATAACATGATCATATTAAATAACACATGAGAGGATCCACTCGGCATCACATGATATATTAGTAAGATAAAATGCTTGCTAGATGGAAAAAGGTCATAAATTAAGATTTCTAGTAATTAAGTAAATTCCATGTAGAAGGAGCTCAGATTCTATCCAATTAATGAACACATGCCATCCTAAACTACTGCCAAGGATAAATAGACAAAATGATAAATAAAATTTGGTAGCTTAGAACTAAACACTAAACAGAAAGCCAATGTGAATACTGCCTATTCTTGACAATTTTTTAATCAAAATCAGTACTTAGTCATTGCTACGTAACCACTCCATTTTCTACTTCATTTGTTTTCTATTGTGGTGGGAGGGGAATACTGAATGGCCCTTGTCCCCACTTCATCCCCCATCCACATAGGTTATCTGTGCTTATATGCATTCACTGGCACATCTTCAAAATGAAATTCTAACATTATTTGAAACTATTATAGGTTCTATCACTGAAGCTAGATGAATGGACAGATGAACAAGTTGATGCATTAGTGAAGTTTGGTGGAAATACATTATTAAATAAGAAGTATGAAGCTTGCCTCCCAAGTAATGTAGAAAAACCAAAACCATATTCCTCCATCGAGGAGCGCTCTGATTTCATTAGGTAACTAAAAGGGAACATAATTCATATTTTTTGTGGAGGAATTACACCATTTTGATTCAGAAATGCACTTCTCATTTTTCAGGAGAAAATATGAGCTACTACAATTTATGGAAAGTGATGACAATTCGTCATGCTCCATTGTACCATATCAAGGAAGAAGAAGTACATCATTGCCTCCGAGCAGTTCTTCATGTTACAATTCTCATATGGACAAGAAACAATATGAAAAACACCCAACCAAACATCATCGTATTGGACATGCATTCCGAAATAGCCGGGCAAGAAAAGATTCTGAGCACAAGTCTTCAAAGAAGAGTAACTCATTGGTAATGTTTTGTTTGATTAATACCAGTTCTATCAGCCATCTGTCAAATGAATTGATCCACTCCCTTAGGAGTTTGTTAATGCAACAAAGTAGAGACATGTTTTACTGAAAAGAAGAATCTAAATTTGTTAGGTATGATTAGTGTTTTTGAGAACAGACAATAATTATATACAGGGTATGTGATATGTCAAAAAGCATAACCTTTAGGTGAGGGTCAATTGTATGCAATCTTACCCTTGCATATTTTTGCAAAGAGGCTATTTTCCAACCTGTGATCTTCTGGTTACATGGAATAACTTACCGGTGCTCCAAGACTTGCCCTCAACCTTTACCTTTACAAGACTAAGTTTTCAGGAATTGCTTCATTAGGTTTTTAGTACATATTTACCCTATGTGCTTTTGACTTCAGAGACTTATTTAGAAGCAGATGAGAATCAAAGCATTATTATAATGGAAGCATACTGTTCTATACCTTATTCTGAATAGATAAAAGCGGAAATGATAGTTATTGAAATGTTGAATTTCTTTTTCTGAATACTTAATCTTGTTGCTCCCATTTACTGCTATAGGCAGGTATGGTTGAATTTGTTGGGTTGATCAAGGTTAATGTTGTTAGAGGCACTCGTCTGGCAGTTCGAGATGTAATGACCAGCGACCCTTATGTCATCCTTTCTTTGGGACACCAAGTGAGCATCTTCATATCTGAACTACTTGAAAATATTGATGGAATATAGAAAATAAAACATTTTCAATGTAACACTTTTGATATCTGTTCTTGCAGTCAGTAAAAACACGGTACATAAAGAACAATTTGAATCCAGTCTGGAATGAAAGCCTAATGCTATCAATTCCAGAGAACATTCCTCCTCTTAAAGTGGTAAGTTCAATTCCTGTAAATCATGAAAGGGATGATATTGGTGTTCTGGTACCATAGTAGTACTTGATCCAAAAAATTTATCAGTGACAACCTCATGAATGCAGAAAATGATTTGAAACTTTGGGTAAGGTTATTTTTGTAATTGATCATTTCAAAATTGCGGCAACATTCAATGTCCATTCATTGTCATTTCCCTCTAAACTTGAAATTAGGCTTCAGATTTATAAGATTAACTTCTAAAACTATACTATTATGATGAAAAATATGTTGCATTTAAGATGACTTAAAAAGGGATAATAGCTGAAATTGAAAACATTGTGGTTTTGGACTTCTGTCAAGAACTAATTAATTACAAAGTATACAATCAGATAAATATAGGATCTATTTCCTTAATTAGAAGATACTATTCAAGAGGGCAAGTTTCGGAGCAGCGGTAAGGTTATTTTTTGTGATCGGAGGGTCACACAGGTTAGAGTCTAGGGAATAACTCTATGCAAAAATGTAAGGGTAAAGCTGCATAAAATCGACCCTCACACCTATACTTGCATTGTCGGGGTGCCTTGTGCACTGGGTTTGCCTTTTTTTTTTAGAAGATACTATTCAACAATAATATTGCTTGTATACCATTTTCTGTGCCAACAATGTTTGATTAGATTTACTGGGGTGCATGCAGCTTGTGTATGATAAGGATACATTTTCAACTGATGATTTTATGGGTGAAGCTGAAATAGACATTCAACCTCTAGTTTTAGCCGCAAAGGCCTATGAGAAATCTACAATAAATGAACCTATGCAGCTTGGGAGATTTTTAGCAAGCAATGACAACACTCTTGTTAGAGATGGTATCATATCCCTTGATGAAGGCAAGATCAAACAGGAAATCTCAGTGAGGTTACAGAATGTTGAGAGAGGTGTGCTGGAGATTGAGCTTGAGTGTGTTCCTCTTACTCAATAGCTAAGGGTCAATACTCAGTTCAACACACATTTGGAGGATGCATCATAAGAATATCTGTTCCAACAAGATTGTCCTGTCTTTTTCTTTCTTGTACATCACTATTCTGTGACCTGTGGTGTGGGGACTAATCCTCTACCAATGTGTTTTTTTTCTTCCTAGGTACTGGTATCTTAAGTAGTTAACTCAGTTTGCTAATTATACTTGATAAGCTTCAAACATGTATTTTGAGAACCTTGACAACTTATTAAGGATACCAGTAACTAGGAAAAACACATAATGTAACAACTTCAATGAAGAATTATAACTTTTTTGTAAGTGTTTTTGGGAAAAGGTTTATCCATAAATTTCCACATTTATTAAGATTATCTTAATAAGCACTGTTCCATCTTTCACTTGATGTTAGTTTAACTTAGCATTCCATCATGAACCTTATTATGGCCATAGTTCAAAATGTGGGAATTCGAGTGTTAGCATCTTATTATTATCTTTAAGAAAGTTATTCTATACAAACGCTCTTCTTTTTATAGAAAAAGGATCCACTAAAGTGTTAACCTTTTAAATTAGTTATGCATTCTTGACAAATTGAAATCTGTCCAGCGATTTCTCAGTAATATCCATATAAGATTTTATGGGGTTCGGTGAGACTGAGACTGTTCATATTGTTTCGTATCTCCGGGGGAGGGAATGAGAAAAAATAATACATAAGATTAGAAAGAAAGACATATTATATTTTTTATTTTTTTGATAAACATATTATATTTTAAAGTATGGGCTATTTCTCAGTAAATAAAGTAGATTTTGGCTTAAATAATCTAGGCCGGTTAATTTTGTGTAGGTCTAAATTATAAGTTTGGTCTTACCTATATTTAAAAAACAAAAACATAGGCCTAGGACTTTTAACCATTTTAAGCTTATTAAACATTTAATAATTAAAAAAATAATTATAATATTATAATTTTATTATAAAAAATTATTAAAATAAATAATATGACATAAGCTAGTCTATAGATTTATAGGCCCAATATGTTAAAAAAGTATACGGCCTACTTTTTAAATAGATTTTTTTAAGACTAGGTCTGCTCTATTTGACTATATATAATTGGCCAAACCTAACCTGATATAAGTTAGGCTGTAGGCCAGCCTAACCCATTTATGAGTTATATCGCTAGTTCAAAGCCTTGCGTGCCTAGAAAATAAATAAGAAAACACATCTGTTTAGTGAAACTAAATTTTCAATTCAAATGGTTGGGATTAAAATAAGCCTTCAATTTAGGAGCAACGATTGAATGAGTTTTCACTATTTTTGTTCAACATAGAAAGTATGCTTACAGCTTATAATCATTATTAGTTGATAGCCATTATATTATATATGAAGCCTATTTTGTTCCTCTTGTCTTTTGCTTCCAAAATTTGTCATTTTTTCTTGCATGCAAACAAGCTCTCTCATAATCTCTTGCCTTATTCAAAGATTTACCTCTATCTTTTTTATTTTTGAATCGGAAAAAAGGTTCTACGCTCCAACATTATTTCTGAGAAATTCATCTGGGTCATTTGTGATACACAATGAAGTGAAAGCTGAATGTTGAGAGAACATGAAAGTAAATGCCATCAATAAATAGATTATTTGACGGTAGCAAAGTTAGAAATGATATGACGAGACACTCCTCTGAGAGGCTTAAGATAATCGTTATAGATAGATCTCATTAAAGAATTTTTTTTTTTTTTTTTGGTGAAACATAAAAGAAAATTTACCCTAATAAACAACGAATAATTTCATAAAAACAGTTTTCATGTGGGATGACACCACTCTTTAAATTGTTTTAAACATGGATTTGCTTTTTATGCGGTAGTTACTACAGAGAAGTTATCTACAGTAAACTCAATACGACGTCGTTTTACGAAGAAAATCATAGTGTTTTTATAATTTTAATTTATTTCGAAGTTATAATAGTCTTTATATTTATAATTTTTATTTTTTATTTTTATTTTTGGATTTATGCATATTTATATGTAGATTATTAAACACAAAATTTTATGTAAATTTTTTTATGTTTTTATGCAGATTTTTTTATGTGTTTTTATGCAGAATTTAATTTTTTTTATTTTATTTTTATATATATTTTTATTTTTATTTTTATTTTATTGTAGGCGGGCTGGCCCGTAGCCCGCCAGAATAAATGGAGGGCCAACCCATTTTGGGGGGGCCAGGGGGGGGGGGGGGCGGGCCGGGACGGGCTGGCCCGTATTGCCAGCCCTACCTGCAGTAACTGCATAAACATTTTTTCCTTTAAACATATATAGTAATTAAGGTTATGTTTGAGTATTTTACTAGAAGCAAAATGAAATGTTACATAATGAAATGAAATGAGGTTTGGATAATTAATAAAATAAGATTAAAAACAGAAATATATAAGATCAACCAGACTTTTTAATATTTTAATATTTTTATTTTTTAAATACAAAACGTATGTTATTTAAATAATTTACAAGAATAATTTACTATTAAATCAAAGTTTTAATACATAAACGTGTTTTGTCATTGTACCCAAAAAAAAAATGTTTTGTTAAGTAATATCTTAAAAGTACTAGTTAATAAGTATTTAATAATTTTTATTAAATTCTTATAATGAATTAAGCATCAAAAAATATTTTATGATTTCAATATAATAATTTTTTTATTTCTTTAATCACCGAAAGACCCTACAAATAAATCAATAAATGTCGGTTATATTGAGTGCACCATCGATCATACATTTAGTGAAAGTTAACATTTATTGATGTTTGAAGTTCTTTGAATAACCAATGCGGAGTCTCTCCTTTTCACAATCTATCTGTTTCTTTCTCTTATTTCCTAGTTGCCGACAATTGAGAGATACAAACTACAAAGTCATATTCAATAACATTTGATGACATTGGACTTCTACCTCGGGTGCCTTCAAGAAGATGATAAAGCCATCAAAATTGTTAGGTAAAGCAAGATCCTAACTTTACAATTACGAATTGATTAAATATTTAATTAGATATTTATTTATCTCTAGAAGATAAAAGTGATTGGCTTCCATTTAAGTGCTTGGCCCTCTCATGTATTAAAAAAAATAAAAATAACACTTAAAAATTAAAAATTAAATTTTGAACGTGCTGGAGGATTTATCCAAATTTATTACTAACTTTTGGGTCTTGGTCCACTATATCAGCTTTTGAGTAGCTGCCAGCACCTCTGTCTTGACGTTAACTTGGAAATTGGAAAAGAACCTTGTACCAAAATCAAACGAAGAAAGAGTAAAACCTTATATCAAAATTTATTTTGAATGAAATATTTTATATTTTTGCTTCGATGAATTATAAATTAACTTAAAAATATTATTTTTTTAATTTTAGAGTTTAATATTTCTGATTTTACTATAGAAAATATTTATCTGTCACATTTACGTAAAAGTAAATATTTATCAGTCACATTTACGTAAAAGTAAATGGATCACTAATTTTTTTCTCTTTATTTATTTTACAATGAGACCCACTTACTTTTACGTAAGTGTGATAGAGAAATTTTTTGTGCAATTAAGCATTTTTCTCTTAATTTTATCACTTGAAGAGCTTTTTTTTTATTAAATTTCGATATGCATTTCCTTAGACCAAAAAAAACATACACATATATCGACATGAATAGATGGTCAGAAAAAAGATAGCAGCAAGATTTCTGAGTTACAATGTCAAGACAAAATTTACGTTGTCCAGAGAAATCAACATTAACAAAGTAAGTCGCCAAATTAATAACAATCACGAAAAACCTATCTCAAATTACTAAAAGCAAAACTGGTGAGAACGATTGAGATGAGACTTGTTGAGCTTCGAAAGATGAAAGCTAAGTTTGAAATGAATAACGTCAATGAAAAGCATTAAAACAAAAGATTGAAACACATGTTTACAAGTTGAACAAAGTCACTTGAAGCAATATGATTTGAAGAACTAACAAGAACTAATATATTGCCGAAAGAATATTATAAGAATTTGTGTTCTCATGAGGAACATCAAGTTGATATTATTTACGCATGATACATCAATCAAAAAGACTTGAATAGAGTTTATAAGAGTTAAGAGTTTAAGTTCATTCAAAGCTGAACACTCTTTTCAAGTACACACTTCAGAACAAATGAGCTATATCATCAAAAGAGGACAAAATAAAGATTGTGTATATACTGATTGAGTGATTTTGAGAGCCACCCATTGCATACACTCAGTTATAAGAATAAATCTTGAAAGATCGAGATAACAGTTGTGCTAGTTACTGTGAGTTTGCTATATAGTTAGGAGCAGTTGGCTTACTCATTGCAGCATTAGAAGGTAAAAGAATACTTACGTTACAGGGGCTCTATGATAAAAGAATAATCAGTTGTTGTAGCCTGGAAAGACTCAGCTGTAAATAAAAATCTCAAATCTAGTGAAAAATCTCAAAGTAAAACTAATGCTGAAAACTGGACATTGCCCATTTGATTTAGGTTGAACGAGTATACATACATGTCAAATACATTGTGTTAAGCTCTCTTCCCTAATCATGTTAATTTTTCTTGGGACATACGTACACATCTACTGTGCGAGTTTATATAACATTTGAGAAAATACAAATCAACCAATTCTTGCGCATTTGTCAACTTCAAATATACCATCACAATTAAAAAAAAAAAAAAAAAATCAAATGAAAAGGTAACAGCACATTCAACATTGCATTGCCAGAATCATCACTGGCTTATATTATAGGCAAAGAATATTACCCGAAATTACTTGTTCTTAACTTCTTATGGGAATGAAAAAGAATAATCAATTAAGGTCTTTCACGCTCATTTTGTGGCTTTTCATCTTTAAATTCAATAATGTCTAATTAGTTACATATTGCATCAATATTATATTAGGAAGGTTATATTTACAAACTTTTTGTTTACAAACTCTTATAAATTATACTATGTTTGACCAATCATACTCGATCTTGATCAAAAGTGTTATAACCGTACAAACTTAATATAATTTATAAAAAAAAAATTATAAATGGATCATTCCCCATATTATATATTAAGATGTTAATAACGATTCCGATCAAAAAATTTATAAAGAAAGGGCAAAGGTATTCTAAGACAAAGGAATACACATAGCTCAATTAACACCCTGCCACCATCCTCAGTTTAGATCATCAGAAGTTCAATTAGGTGTTGGCAAACAACAGAACAGCCTCTATTAACATGCATGAACTGACTATGATATTTATACAGTAGCACAACGAGTCACTGCTAAAACCCCATGAAGAAGGACACTTTATATCAGCACACCTGCACGTCATATGGCCATATCATTCTTCCACGTGCTATCTTATACGTGGTAGAAATATGAGAAAATAAAGGCACAACATCTGAGAAGAAAAATATGCATTAAAATAAGCCAATTTCTTTCATAAACTATCAATGGCCATTGTTTGCTAATCCTAACTATCACTGGACCAAATACTTAAATTGCCACCAAGAGAAACCCTGTCCCTACCGACGAGGCGACGAATACATTTCTAATAAACAAAATCCATTTTTGCATTTTCAATATGCTGAACTGAATAAGTTCAGGACCTACGTGCTATCAAAAACCAAATACAAGAAGAGATGTGAGAACAAATAAAAATAAGGCACTTACAAACAAATCACTTTCAATATAAACTTCAATGGTCAACATTTTGCAAATCCCTTGATTCATAATACTAAATATTTACATATTTACAGTACCTTGAGGAGAAGCACTCCTCACTGTGTATGAACTACAACAGCTACACTCAAACCCATTTAGCAATTTTTTTTTTTTTTTTTTTTTTTTTTTTGGGGGGGGGGGGGGGGAGGGGTTTTTTTTATAAAAGCACACACTCTTGAACAAAATTTTGTTCAAGGAGCTGAAGAGACCATCAGCTCATAAGACAATTCAAGAAAAAACCAACCATTTTGAGCCATGAAAAACCTTAACCAAACTGATATATCATCATCACAACCAACATAGACAACTCCTCCATCTTCATCAAATCATTTATCAGCACCTAAAAATGTGCATGCAACTGCAATTGCAAAAATCAACAACTACACATACATAAGAGAGAGGAATTTCAAATTTCAAGAAGAGCAACAATTAGGACACCGAATCAAGCCATTCTCATTACACTCCAAACACCTCTTCATCAACCCTTCATCCTCATCAAACAACTTCCTACTCCCACTGCAATTCCCACAAGGCACAAACCTAACATCCCCACAAGTCTCACACACAAAACCAGCCTTTGTCTTTGGGAACCCTTCTAGAATCTTCCCCAACTCACCAACCTCACACAGATGCTTAATAACATCAACACCCCCAACATGAATCCCCCTTATAAAAACCTGAGGTAATGCCACTGCCACGTTATTGTTCTTATTCTTCTCACCGAACACACTCATCAACTCCTTCTTGTAACAAGAATCCATGGACACATCTCTCTCATCAACCCAAACCCTAAAACCCCTCAATATACTCCTAACCGCGTAGCAATCCTCGTAGGTCCTTCTAATCCCTCGTAAACTCGTGAAATACAACACGATCCGATCCTCCGTGCCTGGCAATCGAATGCCACTAGATAAAGAATCGAGTAATTTCGTGGATTTTGGGTTATTGGGGAAAAGTGGTTCTTCTGAAGAATCTGAATTGTCGATTGATTTCGTGGGTTTTAGCTTATTGGGAAGAAACGATTCTTCCGAAGAAGAAGCGGGTTTTGGGGATTCGAAGAAACTGCAGAGCTTCTTGACGACGTTGCCGCGTATGGAATACGCGCGTTCGAGGTTCGATGGTTTTTCCTTGTTGTTGGAGTGAAGCGAGGTGAGCGAGCGATTGAAGAACGGAAACCTAAACGACGTCGTGTTGTTGTTGTTGTTTCCGCGTTCCGCCATCGACCCTGTTAACAAAGAAACCCAAGAGTTTCAATCTTTGAAGCTTAATCCAAATTTCACAAGGTAAATAAATAAGCGATTATTTATATATTAAAATACTTATTTGTGTTACCTTGAGAAAAGAGGGAAGGGGCAGTGGGTGGTGGTGGTGGTGGTGGTGGACGAGGAGGAGGAGGAGGAGGAGGGAGGGAACTTGGGCGGTGGTTACGTTTTTTTGTGTGGGTTGTCGTTTTGAGGCTAGTGTTTTTGGTTTGGTTGTGTCAGTTTGGGTGTCGTTGGAGCTGTTATGTTTTCTGCGTTTTGATTTTGCAGGGAGAGAGATTGTTGAGGTTTGAGGGAAATGAAATTGAAATGTGTTTTTGTGGAGGTGGGGAAAGAGAGAAAGAAGATGGTTGTTCGTTTCTGTTGGTTTTGTTTGCTTTCTAGAAAGAAAGACGGAGAGAGAGAGAGAGAGAGAGTCGTAGCTATGAAGGCAAGAAGTTGTACTTTTGCATAGACTTGTAAGCAAAAACTAATGATCGTGCATTTATATATGGAAATATATAAAACATGTGAGAAGAAAAATATTTATAATTATGTCTAATTAATTTACAAGAATATAAATTAAAAATAAAAAATAAAATATTAAGAATTAGGGGTAGATATTGCATCAACAACAACCAATTAAGATTACTTATTACCTTTCACCAGAAAAAAAAAATAGTTATTTTCAATCAATTTACCGTTAGATTAATTATATTGATTTAATAGTTATATTTATTTTTATCATTACATGATTATGAATCTATGATTTCTCATATTTAATATTTTATATTTATTTATTTCTCATATTTAATGATTTCACATTAAATATGAGGAATCATAACCATTCAAAGATGAAAATAAATATGATCGTTGAATCAACATAATAGATTTAATAGTGAAATTGATTGGTAATACCCTAAATAGTTGTTACAATATCTTACCCTAAGAATTATATATATAATTTAGTAAAAAAGAGTCGACTAAAAAGTTAAATTAACGATATATATAACTTAATGGGTTTTATAATTTTCATTTAACATGAGAATTCAAATCTTCCTACACACCATTCGATTTCCGTGCTGATGTGGGTCCTACACATAATTTTTTCTAACATATGGGTCTCACATGCTTTTTATCTCTATAACATGATATTTCAATTCTCATGTTACATGAGAATTATGAAACCCTAACTTAATATATAAAAATGAAGTATTTTAGATTAAGAAGCAAATTTTAATATTATAGAATGTAAAATAAATTAATTTAAAAATATAAGTTAGAATTTGAAAAAAAAAAAAATATTTTTAAAATTATTATTTAAAAAATAAATCTGAGATATTTTTTGTTAAAAAATAAAAATCAAAACAATTTAAGAATTTAAAAATAAAATTAAATCTGGGGTTCATTTATGATAAAGTACCTCACGAGGACTTAATTTTATTGAATATAAGTAAATTAAAGGATTAACCCAAAAAAGTGATTTAGTTTTCTTTATCTTCCTTCCATAGAAAGCAATGAGTGCTTTTCCATAGATAGGTAGAGACTAGCGAGTGTTATAAGAAAACAAATTAAAGAATATTTGATATGTTTACTAAAAAAAGAAAAGAAAAGAATATTTGATATAATATTAAATGTTTATGATTAATTAATAAAACTTTAACTGTCTTTATATTTTCAATATTAAATACTTCTGTTTAGTTATTTATTATTTTCAAATCCTTAATAACTTTATTATCTAAAATCTTTTGCACATTGCACTATTACTATAAAAAACACTCGACAATAAATATTTTTTATTGATGTCTTTAAAAGGTTTATTAAATACTTATTAATGCTCTAACAAGAAAGTGATATTGGTTTTTTTCAGGATTAGATTTCTAATTTATAAGAATATATTATTCTTTTGATACAACTCGTTAAAATTATAATATACACAAGGAGAGGACCGGAATCTAAAATTTGTAACATCCTATATTCTTTTTCTGATCCATATCATTTTCTCTTTTCTTCTCCCTGGAGTCTTCTGTGAACTTTCCTGAAACTCAACTCACTAGCAAATTTTCTCTTAAATAAATAAAATATATATATATATGGCCATAGGCCGAGTGATAGTATTGGACTTTTTGGATGACAGGCAAGGCAGCATGAGAAATTGAAAATGCAACCAAAGCAACCGACTTTTTGGGCGTCCTCTTTTGTGTTGTGGAATGGGGACAAAGTGTGAGGTCAGTCCCCACCGTCCTCTTTTTTTGAGTAAAAGGCTAAAAGCACGCTCCATAACCAATTTGTTTTTCTTTTCTTTTTTAAATATATATATATATATATATATATATATATATATATATATATATATATATATATATATATATATATATCAACCAGTGTTTTATGTTAACTGTTCCTATCAATCCGATTTGAATTTCGACTTTTTCATCCTCTTTGGAGTTGTAATTCTTATAGATAAAATTCACTGTTCTTTAAAACGTTAAATTCTGAAATTTAACTAAATCGTTACTTGAATAATAAATGGTACTTTACCAATTTAATTTTTTATACAATTGTATTATGACATATTCTAATAGGGAAATGTACTTCTCCCGTCAAAAAAGATTTTTTTTGCATCAATCAATTACAAGTATATCTTACTAGTAGGGGTGGCAATTTAAGACACGACCCGCCAACCCAACCCGGACCCGACACGAAATTTTCGTGTTCGGGTCAACCCGTTTAATAAATGGGTCGTGTTCGGGTTGGAAAAATATAACACGAAAATATTCGTGTCGGGTTTTCAACCCGTGAACCCGCTCTGACCCGCAAATATAATTTTTTTTATTTTTTCAAGGTTATTATGGTAATTTTATTGAATGATATAAAAAAAAAAATATACATTCTAGGTTTCTTTTTATTGAAGATTTTTTTTTGTTATATTGCAATCAGATTTGGTGCTTTTTTGGGGCGAGTCGTGTAATAAACGGATCACACTTATATTATAAGATTTTTCGGGTCGTGTCGTGTCAACCCGCAGAAAAAGTGGGTCGTGTTCGGGTTGAGAATTTTGACACTAATAATTAATCGGGTAGTGTTCGGGTTGAATCTATTCGTGTTCGTGTCAGACACAGGTCGACCCGAACCCGACCCACGAACACGATTTGCCACCCCTACTTACTAGTAAGATAGTTATTTTTTAAAAGCTATTTTTTATGTGGCAGAAATTTTTTTTAATATTATAATTATTATTATGGACATGATAAAGACTCACATTTTAAAATGACCAAAAAGAGTTAACGGCTAAGAGGAAATTAAAGAAATATTCCTTAATATACTAATGTTACTACAACAACAATGGATCAATGTTATTAAAATCGGCCCACTCATTGACCCGATCGAGGTACTGGATCACTGGTTCAACCAGTGGGTTACTGGTTCAACCGCGTGACCCGGTAATTATAAGTAATTTTATAATTTATATTAAAAAATTATAAACATACTCAAATATCTAAAAAAATGGTAAAAATTTCAAATATTTTAATATAAAAATAATAAATAACATATTATTATCCAATAAAAGATCAAATAAAAAATAATCATCGTGATATGGGGCTTTAGGTTCAGAAAATGACATCCCTAACTATAAATCAAATCAAAAAAAAATTACGGTGCATAATTGAGATAATATTAGTGTTGTAGGTACATAACTTATGTAAATAAGGTACTTGAGATAATATTATTGTTGTAGGTACATGACTTATGTAAGTCAATAAGAAAAAAAATATTCAAATATGTTCATTATGATTTTGTTTTGAAAAAAAAAAGTTGGAAATTATTTTTATTTTGGACCGGGCCGGGTTATCGATTTTCATGAAAACCGGTCGGGTCGCATCGGTTCTGATGCATGGCCGGTCCGTTGCTTCAACCGGTCTGTTGCTTCAACCGGACCGGTTATATGACCGATTTACCGATGATATGACCAGGTCGGTCCGGTTTTCATAACACTGCAATGGATAATCATACTACGACAACAATAGATCAACAACTAGACCCCCAATATTTCTAAGAGGCTTGTTTTGCCTTGGAGACAAAGATGTCCAGCCTAATAAGTTGGTATGTTGATCTTGGATCTAGTGACCTCTCCAAGGTATCTATGAAGGTTATACCCTTGAGCCAAGCAGATCACCGTGCATAACGAACTAATAACGGCTTCTGCCAATGGGGTGTGTGTGCGCACAGTGACAACGTGACTGTGCATAACCTACCTTTTCTTTTGGAGGTGGATTCTTCCTTCGTGGACTTCGACCACGATTAGCTTTTCCTGAAATATTTGTTATCTCCATCTCCAAATATTTATTTAACCGAGCTCTAGATTCTTTCAGCGTTCTCACGGGGTCTTTATATATTGACTTTGCTAGCCGAGATGAACCATCCAAGCCAGCTATAGTCAAATGAACTTGTACATTTTCTTGTAATCCCGGGACTTGTAATGTTGCATCCTTAAAACAATTCAGATATTTCTAGAGAATCTTTCCAGATTGCTATCTGATTTTGCCAAGTGCAAATTCGGATTTCAAATGCTTTTTGCTTGTTGCAAAGTTCAATAAAAACTTCTCTATGAAATCTTCAAAGGATCCAATTGAATTTGCAGGCAAAGTTGAGAACCATGTCTTAGCTACTCTATTTAGAGTTGTAGCAAATATCAGGGAAATGATGGGCTCATCCATTCCTCTTATATACATATCAGTATCAAACATATCATTATGGACTTGCGGATCCTGACTTCCATCATATTTCGGCAAGTGCGCCAAGTTAAACTCCTCTGGGAATAGAGCACTAAAAATCTCATTAGTAAAAGGACTATTATTGTATTGTCCCCTACTATATTTCCTTCTATTCGCACCAGCTTCAGCACGACCTTGAGTTTGATCCCAGTTATATTGAAACTGGATATCCCGGTTGTGATGCATCTCATCCAGGTTGTGCTCTATATTCCTTCCCATTCCAGCATTCAGATTACGAACTATCACATTTGTATTGCGATCATTATCCTCTAGGGCACGATCTTCATTACTTCCAACTTGAACCTAGTTATTAGCATTTGAATTTTGACCAGTGTTAGTTACACCTCATCCTTCAGTAACTCTAACCCGGATTTGATCATCCAGGTTACGTTTCGTATTAACCCAGACCTGATTATTTTGATTATGGTCCACATTAACCCGGACCTGATTATTGTAATTATAGTCTGCAGTAAACCGGGCCTCATTATTTGTATCATTGGCATTCCTAGGCTCATTAGCTTTTTTACCATGATGAGCCTCCCTATGCCTTTCTCTTCTTCTATTTTCTCCATCTCGGATCTGGCTTCCAGCATGTTCTGGATTTCTTAATTACTTTGGACGCTCCTCCATCTATTGAAATCTTCAAACATCTTCCTACCTATGAAGATTGTTGTGATGTTCCTTCTCCTCCATCCACCTTAAGATCGCGTTGAAAATTTATTTGTTTCCTACTGTGGCAGCAGTTGGCTACTCTACCACTCTTTGGGTAAACCATCATTCTTGATTGTGGGAGTAACAATTTATCTGTTTCCCACAGACGACTCCAATTTTCTATCCTAAGACAGAGATGTCTAGCCCAAAGGACTAGTGAGTTTATATTGGATCTAAGTGCTTTCTAAGGTATCTTTGAATTAGATACTCTTGAGTATGGCATATCACTGTGTACAAGTAAGAAGAAAATGACTTTTGCCAAAGGGGTAGTGTGTGTGCACAGTGACAACATAACAGTAAAGAGAGAGATTACAGTTCTAGATTATAAAACGGTGTCAAATATAATATACTATTCTTCGAGCATAATATATTTTAATAATTTTATCAACACTGTTATCAATTCAAGTGTCTATGAAATAAATTAGTGAATCCTAATATTAAAAAGTATATTTAAGATTAAATATAATTATTATAATATTTTTAGGATGATTGCTGTTTTTCCTTATTCTAATTTTTTTTTTTACCATTTTGTTCCATTTCCAAATTATATATCAATTCATTTTTGTTTAACCAATTTACCAATACTTTTTTTTTTTTGGTACAGAATTTACCAATACTTAATCAAGTAATGGGGTCTCTTAGTCGAATAAATAGCTCCCTTGCTTGAGTAAATGACTCTTTTAGTCAAGTAAACACCACCTTAAGGGGTATGAGGTTATGTTTTAAAAATCTCATATACTCGAGTAAGGGTTATTTACCAGTGGTCGATTCTCTTTCATTCTTCATAATTGGTTTTCAAACCTTGCAAACAAGTCTAAATTAATTGTCTAGTTGATTTTCATCCCCAGTCTCTCATTTATTAATTTATTTTGTCAAATTCTTCAAATTTTAGGGTAAATTTTTGTATGTAAACCCGAAAAAAAAGCACAAAATGTCCTCCTCATATTAAGGTTGAATTAGTGTGTTTTAGGAGCTTTGTTTTGTGATTCATTGTAGTGAGTTGATTGATTGAAATATATATATTTGTTAAAAAAATTTAACACGAGAGATTTGTGAGTAATCCGTGTATTTCAACTACACAACGAGAATTCTATTATATAACTGAAAGAAGAGAAACTACAAAGAGACCTACATGATATGAGACTTCTAAACTACTATTTACAACACTCCTCCCCTCAAGATGGAGCATGTAGATCATATGCAGCAAGCTCGTCATATATGTAATTTATCATAGGTCTTCTCAAAGACTTCGTGAATACATCAGCTAATTGATCATTTGAATTAACAAAGTTAGTGACTATTAGGGGTGTTCGCGGTGTGAATTGGATCGGTTTTGGAAGCAAAAATCATTCGATCTAATCTTTTCGGTTTAGTCATATAATCATCAATTCGGTTTGTGTTTTTTTTCAAATCCGATCCGATCCAATATTTTCCGATTTGGATTGGATCGGTTTTCGATTTTTTGAAAGTCCTAAAATTAGTTTCATGATTATTGTGAAAATAATATATTTTGTATATATTGGCTTTGTAATTTTTTTTCGAAATACAAAAGCATCAGTAAATAATAATATTGTTTGTTTTTGGCAATGAGATAAGAAGCTCTACACAGATGAAATTTTGTTGATGAGATGTGACTATATTTTTTCTTGGGTTTGGTTGATGGGTTAATGGGACTTGGGTTTAGAAATTTTTGGGCTATGATTGGGGAAATGCTCAAGTAGGTAGAGGGGAATTAATATATTGGATCAGTTTGGATTGGACCGATTTTCATCAACCAATCCGAAAACTGATCCAATCCAATTAAATTCTGCAGTATTTTTTCGGTTTTCAGTTTTTTGGTTTATTCGGGTTTCAGTTCGGTCACCGCGGTTTGAATTAGTTTGGATCAGTTGATGAACACCCCTAGTGACTATATCTCCTGAGAGTGTTTTTCCCTAAAAAAATGATAATCTATCTCAATATGCTTGTTCCTTTCATGAAACATTGGATTGGATGCAATATACAAAGTAGTTTGATAATCACAAATGAGAGATGTTGGGCCAATGTTTCCAAACTTGAGTTCCTTTAGTAGTTGTTTTAACTAGATAAGTTCACGGGTGGCTATGGCCATAGAGTGATATTCTGCTTCAGCGCTTGATCTAACAACTACATTATGTTTCTTGCTTTTCTAGGAAATCAAATGACCTCCAATGAATACAAAATACCAGAAGAGGGATCTTCTATCAATGGAGGAACTTGCCCAATCAACATCTGAGTATTCCACAACTTTTGTATGACCTTTATTTTTATAGAGGAGACCTTTACTTGGAGCAATCTTCATATACTTGAGAATACAAATCACTACATTCCAATGATCTTCATAAGGAGAATTTGACAGAAGCTTGACTATTGGATCCATAGGGGTATCGACGGGCTTAGCATTTAATAGAGTTGTCTCCTAAAAAATATCCATAGCATAATTCGTCTGGGATATCACAATATCATTCTTGGATTGGAAAACTTCAATTCCAAAGAAACATTTAAGTCTTTCGAGATCTTTTGTCAAAAAATGATGATAGAGATGTTGTTTTACCTGAGTAATGCCTTGATGATGGTAGAATTGAGTCCATAAGAACCTCATTAACAATAAAGTTAGTGTCTTGGGGCATGGGCGGACATAGTTGACGATGATAAACCTAGAGAGAGGGATCTAGTATCGGGACATATGGAGAAGTGACCATAGGCGATGGTGGTGGGGGATTTGGTGCCATGACATATTTAACTGAAACATAAAGTTAAGGAAACTGAGTATCAACCGAGTCGCCAAGAACGGAGGCGGAGCCAAAAAATGGCACAGACTTAAAGAAGGTAAGACCATTGAGACAAAAAAGTGACAGAGGCTGTGAGAGTAACACCTATAATCTTTTTGTGTTCGAGTGTAACCAAGGAACATGTATTTGTGGGACTTAGATGACAACTTACCACGATTAGGGCCGAGTTCATGGACAAAATAACTAGAACCAGAAATACGAAGGGGTAAGAAATATAAAAGCTGATGGGGAAACAAGATAAAGTATGGTACCTGGTTATTGAGGATAGAGGAGGGCATGTGATTAATGAGATAATATATAATGAGGACAACATCAACCCAAAAAATAGAAGGAGAATTCCCATGAATTAAGAGTGTATGAGTTGTTTCAGTAAGATGACGATTTTTTCTTTCAGCAACCTCATTTTTTTGTGGGGTGTGCATACATGACGTATGGTGAAGAATGTTGTGATAGGCCATAAATGATTGAAATGGCTGACATAGATACTCAGGAGCATTATCACCACAAAAGTGAGGATATAGATACCAAGTTGAGTAAGAATTTCATGATAAAACCTTTGAAATAGGAGAAACAACTCAAAGCGGTTTTTCAGTAAAAATAACCAGGTGCTCCGAGAATAGTCATCAATAAAGGTGACAAAATATCTATACCCCCTAGTCGATTCAGTACGACTGGTCCCCGAACAATAGAGTGAACCAAACTAAAAGGATATGAGGCATGGCCACTACTTTATCAGAAACAGAATTGCTAGTATGTTTCCCGAATTGACATGATTTACAATGCAAATTGGTCAGTTTGGATAAACGTGACACCTTTTCCTCAAGCTTTGTAAGATTAGGATAATCCAACTAAGCGTGAACAGTGAGTGGACAATCTAATACAAACAGATTATGAGAGGAGCTAGAGAGCATGTAAAGGCCATTAGACCCAAATCCGTCGCAAATTGTCCTCTTGAACTCCGATTCTATAAAATAATAGAATTTTTGGTAAAAGAGATGAAACAATCAAAAGAATGCATTAAACAACTAATGGAAAAGAGATTACAGGGTGAACCAGGGACATAAAACACATTATCAATAGTATGAGAGGGAAAAAGATATACTGTTCCAATCCTATACGACTGAACCTGGGAACCATTAGTCATAGTAACAATAGGAAAATAACTACAGGTGGAAAGAAAAGGGAACAAAGACTTATTACCAGAAATATGATCTGAGGCACTGGAATCAAGAACCCAATGACAAAAGGTCGAGTTTTGAGTGAAACCAACAAAGGTATTACTTGTATGCACAATAATAGCCTTGGAACCGGGGATAGTGGGCCAAGAAACATATTGAGGAAACGAGCTAGAATTATCCATGATTCAAAAAGTAGAATAAAGCACTAGCAAAAAAAATAAAGAACCAAAGTCATAAGGAACCTCAGTGTCACACAGTAGCAAGATCGACCTATGACGATAAGCTTGCACAGATCTAATCTGACGATGATGGTGGCACCCACAAAACAAAATGTAAGCAAGAACGAGAACATGGACGTAGCAAACCTTGCAGAACTGAAACTGATGGTGAATCAAACCGTGAAGAGGAAAACATTGCCAGATTAGGAAAGCATGAACAGATATGATAGCAACAATGGCAGTGTTGTTTCGAGAAGCAAACGCAAAGCTACTTGGTGCGTGGCCCAAATGATATGCATTGAATGAAGTGAAGGTAGATATGGAGAGAAGAAGTCTGGACGACCTCGTTTGTCCTTAGTAGGCAGCAAACGACAGTCGAAAAACTCTGCACGCGCCGACGAAGGGTGGCTGTTTCATGCGTGCGAGAATGAATCTGGGAGTCGACCCTTAACGTAGAGACCCGCCTCGCTGCGACGATCACAACCGTGGGTGGCTTGCCAAAAAAATTGTCAGAAAAGTGGTTGTAGGTGGTGGTCAAAACTGTGGTTTATCAGTACGTGCAGCCTCCGATGATTATGGGTCTTGCAGCATTTAGTAAATTGACTCCTTCTGATTCCGTTAACGTACTTTTTGATCAGAACAATAATGCGAAAATTGACAGATATCATAATTTTCGGTGTAGAATATTAATTCGCGGACAATGGGTCCACTAGAAAGACGTGGATTATTATTCTTCTCTTTAGACTCTAGATATCGTGTTAAATATCAGAATAAGAGATTTTTGTGAGTAATCAGTGTGTGTCAAATACATAATGGGGATTTTATTATATAACTAAAAGAAGATGAATTATAAAGAGACCTATATTACGTGAGACTTCTAAACTACTATTTACAATGATATCTAATAAATGCTCACGAGAATGCCCAGCAAATAAGAGTCATACTAAAAATCACCATGATCTACGTAGAAGTTCATTCTCTACTTCGGTTGATGCTAGGAATGTGAATATGTCATACAACTATTTGTTTGGTAATAATCAATCTGAGACAAGCCAATTCAACCTTGATTTTCTTCCTCTAATCATTGTGGCGACAAAGTATTTGGATTATGCATTTTACATAAGCGAGGGCTTCAATATTGTATCTTTATTAGACTGCATTCACTTATGGATATTTACAGAGATATCTTATTTATATTTAGAGGTTGTTTGGATGAGCTTTTCCATCTACAAAAGCTGCTTTTTTTATAAAAAAGTCCTTCTAGATATTTTTTTAATGTTTGGATGATTACTTTTGAAAAAAAGCTAAAGTTAGTAAAAAAGTTAAAATTTAACTTTTTTGAGGAGCTAGAATTTTTAACTTCTGCAAAAAGGAGAAGCCAAAAGCTAGAATCTGACTCTCCTTGCCCCTTCGTTCAGTTTCCATTTTGAGCACTTCAAGCTCAGATTTGAGAATCTGAAACAGTTCGATATCTTCGACATAGTGTTCCCGTCCGTCTAATGAAAGGGAAATCAATACCTCATATTTAGATTTTTTTTTTGTTCGAAACATTAGACTCAGATCGGTGGTAGCGAAATTTTTCTATGACTGTGACTGTGTGCTGCGAAAATGTTTCATTGATTATTGTGAAAATATTGAAAGAAGAATGCAAAACTGGTAGGGACCTTTCAATTTCAGACTGGAATAGAAATTATCTGAATGGCTGTGCATAAAATTCTCCTCCATTAAGCGTTGCCTCAAAACTGGTGGTGGCGTGACATAAGACGGGGCACAGTAAAGGACACATTGAGAAAAAGACATAATAGTAATTTTATACTTAAAAATGCTTTTTTTATTTTGACATTCAAATAATATTTTTAGTTAAAAGCACTTTTTAAATATTATATCCAAACATAAAATAACTTTGGCTTTTACAAAAAGTTCTTTTAAAAAAAGTAACTCACAATTTTTTTTTTCAAAAGCTCATCCAAACGGGCCCTTAGAGGTGATGGAGAAGGACTTCTACAAGGATCTGTTACATTCACATAGATATGATATCTATGGTGTGTAGTATTGACATTGTAATAGCTTCCACTATTTGGGCTTATATGTTTGGTTTTGATTTTGATACCGTTGATAAAATTGTGCCTTATGTAGCATGCAAAAAATTATTATGACTTGCTCAATATACAAAGTTCGATGTCAAGGTGATTATCATTGATGTCAAGATCCTTTTCTACATCATGACTCACATTATTTTCTCGTGGCCTCATAATTTTTTTATATTTCTCTTTTATATATTTTTTGTTTATTTTTTTTAATCACCTTTATCATCCTTTTTAAAATATACCCATTCAAAGGTCTAATTCTTAAACTTTGCATTTAATAGTTTTTATTTTTTAAGGCACTCATTACTTTTCGTTATAAAGACAATAATAATAAGTAGCTACGATACATAAATAGCGAAAAATGAATCTTGACAGGATTCAATTAAATTTAAAGATGATTATTAAGAATGGATAAAAGTTGAAAAGTTGAATTGATTATGAAGTGAGTATAAACTGGTATTTATAGTAACCAGTTATATAAGATGTGATCAAGAAGTAACAGTTTACTAACAATAACTATAAAGGCGGGAAAAATACTAACTGACTAAAACTAACTGACTACAAACTAACTAACTACATTCAGTTAGCTACTGCTCTACTGATACAGCTGCTGTGATTGTTGTGTTATATTCAATAACCCCCCTCAAGTTGGGAGGTGAATATCCTTCAATCCCAACTTGTCTAAGAGAAGGTGAAATTGAGTTCGATGTAGAGCCTTAGTTAACAAGTCAGCTAGCTGTGCTGCAGAACGAATAGGAAGGAGATGTACAAGACCTTGAGTGACCTTTTCCCTGACAATGTGGCAATCAATATCAATGTGTTTGCTCCTTTCATGAAAGGCAGGATTATGTGCCAAGTAAATGGTTGAATTATTGTCACAAAACACAGATATGGGTTGGGACAAAGGCATGGAAAGATCTCTAAATAGAAAAGATATCCATTGGAGTTCACATACTAAACTCGCAAGACTTCGACACTCAACTTCAGAAGAACTGCGTGATATTGTGTTTTGCTTCTTGGATTTCCATGAGACTAAAGCTGGTCCGAGGAAGATACAAAAACCAGATGTGGAATGTCTGGTATCAATGCAAGAGGCCCAGTCTGAATCAGAAAATGCAGAAGGACGCAGGTCATTACTAGAAGGGAAGAATAATCCTTTACTAGGAGAGCCTTTGATGTAGCGTAGAACTCGAAGTGCAGCTTTGTGATGGATGTCCATTGGATGAGCCATGAATTGGCTGAGCTGTTGCACTGGGAATGAAATATCAGGCCTTGTGGTGGTGAGGTACAATAACCGACCAACAAGCCTTCTGTAAGGAGCAGTATCAAGTAAGGCAGTACCCTGTTCTTTCTGAAGCTTGAGAGATGGATCCATTGGAGTCGTGGCTGGCTTTGCAGCAAGAAGACCAGCATCAGAAAGTAATTCAAGAGCATACTTTCGCTGATTAATAATCAGACCAGACTTGGAATGAGCCACTTCAAGTCCCAGGAAAAATCGAAGGGGACCCAGATCCTTAATCTTGAAAAGATTATCCAAGTGACTTTTAACCCGTTTAATCTCAATAGCATCATTGCCTGTAAGAATAATATCATCGACATAGATGAGTAAAGCTGTAAAGGAAGTACCATGATTTCTTACCATCAAGGAATGATCAGCATCAGATTGAAAATATCCAAGAGAGAAAAGAGAAGTAGTGAGTTTTGCATTCCATTGCCTATTAGCCTGTTTAAGGCCATACAATGATCGTTGGAGCTTGCAAACTTGGTTTGGTTTGGCAGAATTGGTACCGGGAGGAAGCATGATGTAAACATCCTCATGTAGATCTCCATGTAAAAAGGCATTATTTACATCTAGTTGCTTAAGTATCCATCCTTTCGCAGTGGCAATGGAGAGGATGATTCTTACTGTTGTAATTTTAACAACTGGAGAGAATGTATCAAGATAATCAATGCCCTCAACCTGATTGTATCCTTTTGCTACTAATCTCGCCTTATATCGTTCGATGGTCCCATCTGCTTTGTGTTTGATCTTATAAACCTATTTGCAACCAATGGGTATAGTGTTTGAAGGAAGATCAACAACAGACCATGTGTGATTTTGTTCAAGAGCTGTTATCTCATCAGCCATGGCTTTTCTCCAACATTCATATTTAGAAGCTTGGGAATAGGAATTGAGGTTCAGTGAGAGATGAAGCATTCAAACAAAAATTCTTATAGATAGAAGAACATTTGTTATAAGATAAGACATTAGAAAGAGGAAATGGAGTAGAAGAAGAATAACCTGAGACTGCATTGGTGTCAGAAGAAATTGATAGGGACACATGAAAATCCTGCAAATATTTTGGTGCTGTATGAGGTCTTGAAGAACGTCTTAGTTGAATGCTTTGAATTGGGAGAATATCTGGAGAGTTTTCTGTTGGTGTATGGTTGTGGGGGATAATAGGAAGAACCATTTGATTTGTAATTGAGGAAGTATCATATGTAGGAATTTGTTCTGTAATGACAGTATTGTTTGGAATTGGAGAAGTTGTATGTATAAAAGGAAAGGAGCTTTCATAAAAAATCACATTTCTTGATATTATTATGTTGCGGTTTGAGAGATTAAACAGAATGTAACCCTTGGTTCCTTGCTTGAAGCCAAGGAAAACAGTTTTCTGGGCTCTAGGATCAAATTTTGTTCTGTGGCTTTGAAGAGTAGTTGCATAAGCAAGGCAACCAAATTTTTTTAAATGTGCAAGGTTAGGAGGTTCTTTGTGTAGCAGCTCGTATGATGTTTTATTTTGGAGATTGGGAGTACATAATCGATTTATAAGGTGAACCACATGAGATATTGCATAACACCATAAACTCTTGGGTAAATTGGCTTGAAAGAACAAAGATCGAGCTACATTGAGGATATGTTGGTGTTTTCGTTCTGCAACTCCATTTTGTTGAGGTGATTCTACACAAGATCTTTGATGTTCAATGCCTTTAGAGCTATAATAATCGTGCATAATGAATTCTGCTCCATTATCACTTCTTATAGTTTTGACAGATGATTGGAACTGATTTTCAACATAAGCAATAAAGTATTTTAAGTTTGTACATGCTTCTGTTTTGTTCTTTAGAAGAACAATCCATGTAAATTTTGTGTAATCATCAACGATAGTTAAGAAATATCGATTACCATGTAAAGAAATGGAAGAAAAGGGGCCCCAAATATCTGTATGTATTAATTGAAAAGAAGCAGTTGTATGTGTTGTACTGGCAAAGTATGGTAATTTCCTTTGTTTATAAATATGACATATGTCACAAGGATCAGAATTATTACAAGAAATATAAGGGAAAAGCTGGGACATAGTTTTCATAACTGTTTGAGATGGGTGTCCAAGTCTTTGGTGCCATTTGTTTGAAGAATCAGTTGAGACTTTGTTATAGTACTTTGTTTTAGCAGGATCTTTATGTGTCACTTGTAGAATGTACAAACCATCATTTTGCTTAGCTGAACCAATCGTCTGGTTGGTTGAAATCTGTTTAATGAAGCAAGTCATATCATGAAAGACAATATAACAATGAATATCTTGTAAGAGTTTAGTGATAGAAATCAAATTTACATGAAAAGAAGGCACATATAGAACATTTTTCAGAACAATGGAATCTGATAAAATAATGGTGCAAGAGGTAGTAGTGGTAATTCGGGTACCATTAGGCAAGGTGATGTGGATAGGTTTTATGGTTTGAATCTGTGAAAATTTAGAAGCTATGTGTGTTATGTGGTCTGTGGATCCAGTATCTAAGATCCATCGAATTGGATTAATACCTGAATGTATATTACCAACATTGAATGCAGAAGTTTGCACTATATTGGTTGAATGACTTTGCTTTGAATGTTGAAGAAGTTCTAGTAGTTCTTGGTATTGCTCCTTTGAGAAGGTTGGTACATCATCAAGGTTTTATTTGCAAATAACTGCATCTTGATGTGAAGTCCTTGACACTGCATCTTGAAATTCTTCATCGAATTCTTGAGAAGTACAGTTTGCAGTGTGAAGATTTGTGGATTTATAACCAGGAGGGAAACCATGTTTGAGATAACATGTCTCAATCGTGTGATTGGTTCTCTTACAGTATGTGCAGAATTTATTGCCACGTCCTCTTCCAAAGCTAGGACGGAATTGCTGCCCAAAGTTAGGACGAAATTGCTGATGTGAAGATCTTCCATGAAACTGATTGTTTGGTTTCTGTTGCTCAGAAAGATTGATGAAGGATTGTGGTTCATTGATTGCAGAAGTGCCAAGTTTCAATCATCTTTCCTGTTGAACAATGAGAGAGAACACTTTGGTCACTGGAGGTAAAGGATCAAGAATCATCACCTGAGCTCGTACATGTTCGAATTGATCATTTAAACCCTTCAAGAATCGTATAACGCAGTCCCTTTCATACGAATTTTTGATCTGTGTTGCTGCATTACAGGTACAAGTGGGTAATACTGGTTGTAAGCTTTCAAGTTCATCCCAGAGAATCTTCAGCTGGGTAAAGTAATTAGAAACAGATCTATCTCCTTGATGAATCTTGAAGATTTCATCTTGGAGGTCTGAAATTCTGAGAATGTCTGTTTGTGCAGTTCTGTCTTCAAGATTCTTCCATACGTCGCTTGCCTTGTCCATCCATAGAACTGATTGAGCAATCGACTCCGTGATTGATCTGTATAACCAAGAAACTACCATTGTGTTGCATCTCTCCCAATTTCCAAGGAGAAGATCATTTGCATTCGGTTTGAAGATTGTTCCATCAACAAACCCGATCTTGTTCTTGGAGAGCAATGCCATGCGCATAGATCTCTGCCAAGTATGAAAATTTCTTCCATTCATCAGTGAAGTTACCAATACCAATGATGGACTTTCATTGGGATGAAGGTAGTAAGGATTGGAGGAGGAATTAGGATCTGCCATGATTAACAAAAAACGAAAGGATTTGGATACCAGAGCAATTATTGCTCTGATTCCATATTAAGAATTGATAAAAGTTGAAAAGTTGAATTGATTATGAAGTGAGTACAAATTGATATTTATAGTAACCACCTATACAAGATGTGATCAAGAAGTAACAGTTTACTAACAATAACTATAAAGGCGGAAAAAATACTAACTGACTAAAACTAAGTGACTACAAACTAACTAACTACATTCAGTTAGCTACTGCTCTATTGATACAGCTGCTGTGATTGCTGTGTTATATTCAATAATGATTACTAGATAAAATAAAGTAGTAGATTTCACCAAATAAAATAAAAAAGTAGCGGAAATTACTCATTCATTTAAAAGTTAACAAATGCACTAAATTATTTTACATGAGAAATTTGACAAAAAAGTTACGACTTTTAGTATTTTTCATTATGTTTGACCAAATTTAATTAGATTTTAAAAAATTATCGATTCAAATATAGTAATAAACATATTAATTATTATGTATAAAAGTCATGACAATATATATATATATATATATATATATATATATATATATTTATATATATTTTGGTGGGCATATCTTTTATTATATCAAAAGCAATATTTAGTCAATAAATTAAGCATGACATATATCTTCATCGTTTTTAATCACTCAATTAAGGGTGTGTTTGTTTTAACTTCATTTCTTTAACAATATGCAGTGTTTTTTTCTTCTTTATAAATTTAGAAATTAATATTTTTGTACTTTTAAAAAAATAATAAAACATTTTGTACAATTTTTTTTCATTTGAAGTTTCTATTTTCATTTTTTTTAATAAACTTATCTAATCATTAAAAAATTTTGTTTAACAAACTGTACTAACACATACTTTAATTAATACGCCGTCGTTCTCATTTTTGTCCCATCTCTCTCTCTCTCTTTCCCGCTCCGCATTCTTGGTTCTCTCTTTCCCAATCCCCACCAAAATTAGGGGTTTTAGGGTTTTTCTCCCTCCTATTCTCTCCATTTCCAAATCTCCATTTGTCTCTTATTCCCAGACTTTGCACTTTCTACCAATCCGAGTCACAATGATGTACAATGATCCTCATAACCACCAGCACCAGCATCAGCCCCAGCATCAGTACCAGCAGCAGCAGCAGCAGCAACAGCAACAGCAACAGCAACAGCAACAGCAACAGCAACAACAGCAGCATTTCCACCATCAGCAGCCAGGTCCGGAATTTCACCGTGGACCACCGCCGCAGCCGCCGCCGATGATGCGCCAGCCTTCTGCTTCGTCCACGAACCTTGCCCCTGAGTTTCACCACCCCGGTCCCGGAGGCCCCCCTCCGCCTCATTACGATGGTTCGGTTTTTCTGCTTCATGCATTTGTTATTATTTAGGGAAATTTAATATAATGGAAACACTTGTTCGCTATTGATTTTTAGTAGGTATGGTCGGTTGTTGTAATTTCTTTATATTGCTGGATAAACCCAATGATATTGCTAGTGTGTGTGTGTGTGTTTTTTTTTTTTTTTTTTTTTTTAAGCAATGTTTGTTTGGTTAAATAATTCATGCACTGGTAAATCCAAGAGCTAGTCTCTGTCTTTTTAGGGTTATATTGTCCTAGTTGATGATAGGAATGGAGAATTAAACTGTGAAGTTGAGTTTTGGACAGAAACTTTGTGATCAGAGTGTTTTTAATTAACTAGGAGTAAGATGGATTAAATGGGAAATGAGTTGGAAATTTTTAGAGGTGAAATTCAGGTATCTCATTGTGCTAAAAGTTGGAAATTTAGGTATCATGGACCTACCTTGCAAAGTGATGGGGGCGATTAAAGGAATAGCGTTTATGATTTGAGCTGGGTGAATGAAATAGAGAAATGCTTTAGGTGTACTTTGTGATAAAAAAGGTGCATATCAAACAAAAGGGAAAATTCTTGTTCATCAAGTTGTACCAGACAAATTATAAGGCCGGTGATGTTCTATGGCAGGAGTGAAATTTTGGCAGTGAAATAATGACAAAAGCAAAAGAGTGTAGCGGTGATGAGAATGCTGAGGTGGATGATTGAATATGCAAGGAAAGATAAGATTAGGAATAGATGTGTTAGTGAAAAAGTTGGAGTAGCACCTGATATGGAGAATATGATATAAACTCGTCTAAGGTGGTTTGGTCATGTTATGAGATGACCGGATGAGGCTTAAGATTTTAAAAGCTTAGCAGAATCTTCTGAAGATGCAGCTTGTGGATGTTTGCCATAGTTTGATATACATGATTTTATAATTATCATCTTTTGCAACCTTCTGTTCTTTCGATAGAATAAATAATCTGTTTATCTGCACATATGCTTATGAGTATTTTTTCCCCACAGTCATTAGTTGAGTGAACATGTCAGGCTAATTTGTTGAATCTTTTCTTTTGAATATATATTTGTTTCCTCACTTCTGGAGGGTATGTCATCATTGGATTTTATTACTCTTTTCCCTTGAATAGTTTCTCTTTTGTCTTTTTCCTTCTAAATGAAAATTTTCTCTACTTCATCTACAAGATGGTTTTTTGTGGTGTTCGAAAAATGTTTGCCTGCACATAGTTTTAGTTCAAGGCATTGAATTTATATATCTTCTTCATTCTCCATAAGCTTAGCTAAATTTGCTGAGAATTTTGGGTTTGGGTTTTTGATGACTATTGTAATTTGACGGTGAATAGTTTTTACAGTTCATAGTGATAGCCATGGTGCAAAAAGAATAAGAAAGCTTACTCAACGGAAGGCAGTTGATTATACGAGCACAGTTGTGCGTTATATGCAGGTAATGATTAGTGCTTACTAATGGAATTATCAATTTATATTTTCATCCAGAGGCTCATAGCTATATTGCAAAGCTTTTCACTTGGTCATCTCCATCTGTGCGTATTTCACTTGGAAATTAATAGGTAATCTGAATCTGCCTTCAGATTCGTATGTGGCAGCGGGATTCAAGGGATAGGACAGTACTGCAACCTACCCTGGCTGCAGCAATTGATGTCAGTGAGCTTCTTCTTGGTTTCGTACCTTGTTTTATTTGTTTCAAGTTTGTATGCTCTTTACCTTTATCGTAATAACATAACTTGGTTGATTTTGAGAATTTTTTGTTGTAATCATCAACTTGTTTCCATAGATTTTAACCTTATGCTATGTTTCATGCAGATGTTGCCAGCAATTGGCTATTCAGACAATCCATCTACAAGCTTTGCTGCTAAGTTTGTTCATACATCTCTAAATAAAAATCGTTGTCCTATTAATCGTGTTCTTGTAAGTTAGATTGAAATGTTGTGATTGGTATAATATGTTATGCTGATATCAGTTAGAGATATGCTGGCAGCATGTTTTTCTGCAAAATTTGTTCAAACATTTCTGAACAGAAGATGATTCTCATTTGATTGGATTTTGTTATGTTAGAGAAATAGATTTCTTGAGTTGCATGATTTTCGATGTTTTCAACTATGTATACTATTGAAAAAGTTTATGTATATTGATATTGAATCATTTACATCAGGAATGAGGAGTATTTATACAAGGAAAAAGTAACTGAGCATGACTCAGCTATGACTCACCTATGACTCAATCATAATTAATTCTAATTAATAAAATAACAGATTCTAATTAATTACAATCAATCCTAATTAATAGGAAATAAAAACGGAAAAATAATTGAATTTTAATTCTGGTTTTCTACACTCCCCCTCAAGTTGGGAGGTAAATGTTGATCATTCCCAACTTGCCAATCAAGTCTTCGAATGCTGGACGGTGTAGGCCCTTGGTAAGGATATCTGCAGTTTGCTCTTTGGTTGGAACATACATCATACGCACACTTCCATCATCTAATTTTTCTTTGATGAAGTGACGATCAACTTCCACATGCTTTGTTCGATCATGATGCACAGGATTTTGAGCAATGCTAACAGCTGCCTTGTTATCACAATATAGTTTTATTGGTAGGGAATATGAAATCTTCAACTCTTGAAGAAGTCTTCTCAACCAGATTCCTTCACAAACTCCATGAGCTAAAGCTCGAAATTCTGCTTCAGCACTACTTCTTGCAACCACTGTTTGCTTTTTGCTTCTCCAAGTAACAAGATTTTCCCATATATAGGTGCAATAGCATGAGGTAGATCTCCTGTCTACTGATGAGCCTGCCCAATCTGCATCAGTGTATATTTCAATCGTTCTTTTATACCCTTTTTTAAAGAATAATCCTCTTCCTGGAGTGTTCTTGAGGTATCGAAGCACCCTATAGACTGCACTAAGATGCTTTTCCTTGGGTGAGTGCATGAATTGACTAATCATACTCACCGCAAAGGCAATGTCAGGACGCGTATGAGATAAGTAAATTAGTTTACCAACCAATCGCTGATATTGTTCTTTATCCACCTCATTCCCATCTTCAATACCTAACTTGGTATTAGGTTCCACGGGTGTCTCAGCAGGTTTACATCCTAACATTCCTGTTTCCATCAAAAGATCTAGAACATATTTCTTTTGTGTGAGATTGATGCCTGTTTTGATCCTAGCAACTTCCATACCAAGAAAATATTTGAGAGTGCCAAGATCTTTGAGTTCAAATTGAGCTGCTAGATATTTCTTCAAGGTGTTCAATTCCTCAATATCATCACGTGTAAGAATTATATCATCTACATATACAATAAGAATAGCAATTTTACCATCCTTAGAGTGTTTGAGGAAGAGAGTATGATCAGTCTGTGCTTGAATGAAGCCTCTTCTTTTGACTGCTTGTGTGAATTTGTCGAACCATTCTCTGGGAGACTGTTTCAATCCATATAGAGACTTTTTTAGTTTACACACTGATCCATTTCCCTTTTCAAAACCAGGTGGAGGATCCATATAGACTTCTTAATGTAAGTCACCATTTAGGAATGCATTCTTCACATCTAACTGTTGTAGAGGCCAATCTAGGTTGGCAGCAAGAGATAAGAGAACTCGGATGGTATTGACTTTAGCAACCGGAGCAAAAGTCTCATGATAATCTATCTCATGTGAAACCCTTTGCAACCAATATTGCCTTGTATCTGTTGATGCTATTATTTGCATTGAATTTTATTGTAAACAACCATTTGCATCCTACTGCCTGTTTTCCCTTGGGTAGGGTCACTATCTCCCAAGTTCCATTTCTTTCTAAAGCATTCATTTCTTCAAAGAAAACATCTCTCCATTTTTGATCATCGAGAGCCTCATGTATATTTTTCGGTATCTTTGTACTATCCAACATAGTATTGAATGCACGGAACCCTGGTGACAACTTTCCATATGAAACATGATTAGAAATAGGATGAGTAGTACAAGATCGAGTACCTTTTCTGAGAGCAATAGGCAAGTTTAGATCATTTTCATCATGGCACTCAAGTGTTGGGGTGCTGGAACTAGAACATGGTTCAGAATCCTGGCAGTGTAGAGGCTCTGGGTTATTCACACTTTGAGGAGGCTTTCGCCTGCTATAAACTTGTCCCCACTTTGAGGAGGCTCCTGATGGCGTGGATTTTGTAGCTCCCCCTGTCTCCAAAAATAGAGGTAATACTGTGGCATCAGTAGGTTCCCATGACTGATCTTCATTTACTCCTATAGACTCCCCCTGAAGAGAAGTCACGGGGAAGAAAGAGTCATTCTCAGAAAATGTGACATCCATAGAGACAAAGACCTTACGAAGGGAGGGTGAATAACACTTATAGCCACGTTGAGTAGGAGAATAACCAATAAAGACACACCGGAGAGACTTAGGATCAAGCTTAGACCGTTGATGGGAGGGAATATGGACAAATACAACACAACCAAATAACTTGGGAGGTAAGGAGGAGACGCCTCGGAAGGAAGGGAAGGTACGACAAAGACGAGAAAGAGGAGACTGAAATTTTAGAATGCGAGATGGCATTCGATTTATCAGATACGAGGAAGTGAGAATTGCCTCTCCCCAAAGATATTTAGGAACACTCGTGGTAAACATAAGAGCCCGAGCAACTTCAAGGAGATGTCGGTTTTTTCTTTCCGCAACTCCGTTTTGTTGGGGTGTGTCAGGACACGAGCTTTGGTGAAGGATGCCATGTTGGGAAAGATATTCTCCAAGAATAGAGTTAAAGTACTCTTTGCCATTATCTGTACGAAGAGTTTGTATAGCAACTTGGAATTGGGTTTGAACCATGGCATGAAATTTTTGAAACACGGATGCAGCATCAGACTTGTCCTTTAGAAGATATACCCAACAAACTCGGGAATGGTCATCAATGAAGGTAATGAACCATCGAGTACCTGAAATATTTTTAACACGGGCTGGACCCCATGTGTCACTATGAATTAAGGAAAATGGGGAAGAGTCATGGTGAAATTTAGAAGGATAATGAGCACGAGTATGCTTGGCAAGTTGACAAATATCACAAGAAAACAAACTAGGACTTTTATTAATAAATAAGTTTGGTAACAACTTCTGAAGATAAATAAAATTTGGATGGCCCAGCCTACGGTGCCACAGCATAACATCATTACATGAATCAAAAGGAAACAGAGTTTTTTTCTACTAAAACGGCTTCATGAGTCACATTCTCCTCAAAGTAGTAAAGTCCACCATCCTCTCTAGCACTGCCAATCTTCCTCTCTGAGTCCTGTTCCTGAAAAACACAACCATGTGGAAAGAATTTAGCAAAGCAATGCAATTCAGAAGTTAGCTTGCTTATGGAAATGAGATTACAAGTCAGAGAAGGAACATAAAGAACTGATGTTAAATTAATCAGCTTAGAAAGTTTAATGGTTCCGTGTCCTGCAATCTGGGAAAAACTGCCATCGGCGATCTTGACCCTAGAGGGTTCAGAATATGGAGTGTATGAACAAAATAAGCCAAGATTACCTGTCATATGATCAGAGGCTCCAGAATCTAGGATCCAATGATTTTGACTATCAACATGAAAAGCTGTACCTTGCTGGACCACATTACTAGTGGCTTTAGGAGGTTGAGTCAAAAGTCTCTGAAATTGTTCAAACTGAGTCTTGCTAAGAAAGACACCATCAGAGTTAGAGGATGCATGAGGCTCATCAACCTTGTCATCAGTAAAGACCTGATACGCACGACCTTTACTTTTTCCTTTGGGCTTCCAATTTGCAGGTCTCCCGTGGATTTCCCAACATTTCTCACGGGTATGACCAATTTTATTGCAATGGGTGCACCATGGACGACCATCCCGTTTTGATTCTTCAGAGGAACGGTCAATGGTACGGTTGGCAGCTAATGCAGACATATCATCAGACTTATCAAACGACTTTTTTTCTCCCAGCATAACTCTCCGTCTACTGGCTTCTCTACCAACTTCAGCAAAGGCGTCAGCAAGTGAGGGTAACGGTCGCTGCCCCAATATTCGACCACGAACCTCATCAAGATCTTGGTTGAGTCCGGCAAGGAAATCATACAGTCTTTCCTTCTCCAAGTGTTTTTTAAATTGGGTATTAGCTTCCAATCCTTTAAGATCGGATGCATAATAAAGATCCAATTCCTGCCATAAATTTGTTAGTGCAGTAAAATATTCAGTAATAGTCATACCCTTTTGACGAAAGTCTCTCAACTTATTTCTCAGTTCAAAGACTTGAAAGATATTTTCAAGATCTGAATAATTTTGTTGAACATAATCCCAAATCTCCTTGGCAGTGTCGAAGAACAAATAGGTTTGGCCAATATGTGGTTCCATGGAATTAGTCAGCCATGCCATTACCAAGGAATTATTAATCTCCCAATTTTCATAATCAGGAGAATCCTCAGCAGGTTTCTTCATTTTTCCCTCAAGATAACCCATCTTTCCTTTTGCCCGGATCACCAACTTAACAGATTGAAACCATGGCATAAATTTTTTACCGTTCAACCGGTGACTAGTAATCTGCATACTTAAGTATTCTCCATAGGACTGAGTATTGGGAACAAATGAGGAAGCAGAAGAACGATCTGAGGAAGACATGAAGGAAGAGAGAGGATTTGACCGTGGATGAAAAAATCAAGTTTTTAATTTTTTTCAACTCGTCGGAGCCTCCTGAGTCGAATGGTCACTTCACTTTCTTGATCGGAGGTCTGTAGATTATGTTTCTGTGTTTGGACAGAATTGAGGAGGTGTTTGGACGGTTTTTCAGCCTTGAAGGTGGCTGATCTAGGGTAGGAACGAACCCGCTCTTGATACCATATTGAAAAAGTTTATGTATATTGATATTGAATCATTTACATGAGGAATGAGGAGTATTTATACAAGGAAAAAGTAACTGAGCATGACTCAGCTATGACTCAATCATAATTAATTCTAATTAATAAAATAACGGATTCTAATTAATTACAATCAATCCTAATTAATAGGAAATAAAAACGGAAAAATAATTGAATTTTAATTCTGATTTTCTACATATACCAATGGAAAAATTTACTGCTGACTTTATTCAGCATGTATAAAACAAAATAGGTATCCTGTTAACTTGTTTTCTGAGTTGGTTTTTGATGGAACCCAAAATGCTCACTGTTTATTTCTTTCAATCAATGGAGGCAAAGCCTCTTACAAATACAAGAACAAGACACTAATAAGACCCTTCCTAGCTCACCCTTTGAACCAATAGACCTAGGCTCCAATAGATCCCCAATTCCCCACTCACCAGATTGCTTAATTCATGATCCGCTCCCTCCACCGATTCCCTCTTCTTTTATCCCCTCCTCTATGAATATTCTAAAAGAATCCCTTACTAACTTACTCCCTCTTTTTTAGGCCTGTCAATATTCTCTCTCCAAAACTCACCTTGTCCTCAAGGTGAAGAAAGATGACAGGTAATGTGAGAGAACTTCCTCCCGAGTCCCATTATTTGAAGCATACATACTAAGTAATGCATGAAGTCAAAGAACTGTCAATGGACACATTTGCTGCTTTTTTCAACAAAATTCGATGGTCACATTGTCTATTTGGAGGTAGTCCAGTAGGTTCTTGGAATACTCTTGAGAAGTGTTGTAGTATGTAACACCCCATTTGCAACCAGTTTGTTGTCATTGCATATGATATTAAACGCAGTTACAATCAAAGCAATTAAATTAAAATTACGGATAAATTTTTTCTTTTTATGGGGGTGAATCGGAGCAGTGTTAAAGCTGCTCCTTCATGACTGAAAGGTCGTAGGTTCGAATCCAGGAAACAACCTCTTTGTATGTAAAGGGTAAGGTTGCATACACGGATTACCTCCACACCCCACACTCACTAGTCGGGTTTAACGGGAAGTGATTTTTTTATTTTTTAATTCTCTGCATAACATTGACTCTGTACTTACATAATTCAAAGATTTAATTGCAACTCATACATTGTGCGGAAACTCATCAATTGACTTAATACCATACTCTTTACATACAGTTGAAATTGGAATCTAAACTTTAACATATATCAATAAATATGGACTAACTTTTACCTTACTAAATGTGACCCTTGGTTGTATATCATGCTCATTGTGAATGGTTTAGTCCTTATCTTGCATTACCAATTGGCAATTTCTTGAAAAAGTAGTGAAAACTCCAAATTTAACATAAGGTAATAGATTCCCTTTCTAATAGGTAATTGATTCCCCTCTTGTGGGAGTCAATTCCCAGCATCAGATATTTTGAGGCAGTAGCTCATGTATCTCCCCTGTTTTGAGGTAATCGATTCCCCAAGACCAGAGAATTGATTCCTGAACTGAGTAATCGATTCCCTCTTGATGGGAATCGATTCCTGGTGCGTAAAAATTCTGAGCAGGAGCCAGACTTTTGTCCCTTGTTTCTTGGGAATCGATTCCCAACCTATGGGAATTGATTCCCTACTGGGCAGGATAAAAAATAGTAGCCCTTGGCTGCATTAAAGGGGTAGGGAAACTCTCCCCATATCCATATGACACCTTATTAACGTTTGTATACATTCATAGGTATTCCTCCTATACGCTTCCTCTCACTTTCATGCATCCCTTGCATTCTAAAACAAGATATAACATTCACATTCATACATATTTTCATGCTATGACATTCATTCTTGCGAACATCTCATCTTTACATAGCTTACATCTTAACATAAAAGTCCAATTACATCATCATAATCTATTGAACATAAATGTCATTAAACTTCAAATTATATAATCCATATACATTGTTCTCTAACAAAATATACATCAGGGATTACAAATGATCTATGACCATCATCCAGGCCTCAAAATATACATCTCATGTGATTGCTCAAAATGAAACTGTTTACATGTTATCTATACATCAAAATATAAACAGAAATCTGCATGCTTGACAATTCATCTAAGTGGGCTTCTTGCCACATGATGATCCCTCTCCATTTGTGGAGGTACCTGAAAGTATTTCCCTACTCGGGGTGAGATAAAAATCTCAGTAAACTAAGGGTTCTTGGAGGAACACTCCACCCTATAGTTCACTTCACATGCATCACTTTACAATAAACACAACATACGCACATCATACTCTGTCATTTCTATACTGTATACTCTATTCTTTGATATGGAACTTTCAAGAGAGGTCCACTAGTTCTGTGTCTCTTTGGTATTTCCTTATACAGTTCCATTTAAGGCTATATTCCTAGGAAATACTCCACAAGGAGTCCCTCAAGGGGCTATGCTCTAAGGGAAATAGATGTCTCTGTGTACATACATATATTTCTATTGGCTAGAGAATTCTCATAAACATACATATATCTCATTCATCCGTGGATGCATCATATCATGTTCTAATACTACAATGCACATTTATCACTGAAACCATTACTCCAATGGTGCATGGTGGAGCACACAAGGGGATTTACCCCAAGGTCTAGAAGTTTACCTGTTGTAGACTTCCGATACTTGCTATTTTCTGCTTCAAGAGCCTCAATTACAACACACCTCACTAGGAAACCTATGGCAAAATGTGGAATTGTGATTATTAAATCATACAACACACAACATGTTAAGCTATTGACTAGAAATCCATCACTTTCTTATAAATCTCAACTTACCCTCTTTGGTAGAAATCAAGAACTTGAGTCTTGAACAATTGTTGGTTCCCACGATTACTCTTCAACCAATATATCAATTGGCTCAACACTACACAACCAACAACAACACAAGACTATCCATCAATATTCCATTATCATGACTTAAATCACAAAATTATACACTTTTCATGACCAATTTCTAAAGTATGGTCAAATGGTGATTTCTTTGGTTTTCCTTTATCAAGAACCTGTTCTAAGCATGTTCTACAATGGAATATTTGTACAAATCAACCTCTAATTCATCAAACCATCAAATTTTCATGGCATTATTCACCAAAAACCTAAGATTTTCAAAAATCCGTAGAAACTTGAAATGAGTGGAGATTTGTTACCATAAATACTCCTAGAATCCTTGGAGGAAGCTTTCCCAAGCACCAATGAGCTCACACTCTCTCAATAACCCAAAACCCCAATATCTCTCCAAACTTTGTGAAGGAAGAAACTCACTCCACAATGCCTCAAATTCGAAAATGAAAGTTGGTTTTTACTCAGGATGAGATTCTTTGAAGTTGGAAGTTTTTGGTTTCATGCACTCTAGCTCAATGTGTAGTTTTCAAGTTTTCTCTCTCTACAAATGGCCATCCACAGGTTGTGAGGAAGAAGGGGTCAAAGGTCATGCTTTTCTTAAGTGTAAAATGTGAAGTCTTTAAGCGTTTTACTCACTTATGACTTGGTCAACGAGACCCACTTGGTCACTTATTCTATTAACCTTTCTTTTTATCTCATTCTAGCCAATTAGCTTAACATTTGTAATATGTCCACTAATTTATTTACAAAGTTACAGGTAAATTTGCATATTTGCATTTTTATCCCCAAACTCTTTATAATTGCACTTTTATGTGAAAAGTGACTTAATTATTGATAATTAGATTTCTGATCTAATTAGTATATGATAAATTATAGAAAATTCCTAATTACTTACTATACAGGTTTGGGTTATTATATAGTATCTCTACCACAGCTTGTGATTGTTCTTCTTTTTTACCTTCCTCTAGAGTCAAAAATCCTAACTCTACATAATAACCTTTTGTCTTCGTCCTTCAAGATTTATTGAGCCTTTTAAAGGTCACCCTTTTCCTTGATTACTTTGGATCCCATTGTAACTCCACCACTCAGAACCCTATTTCTATATAATATTTCTCCACTCCTTTCCTCCAAGAACGACTGAACCCCTTGTGCGATAACCTACTGACTGCAAGAGAGAGACGGATCCCCCTGGATGATACCTATAACCATGCATGCCTTGTTCATTGTAAGTCCCAACTCTGTTGCCAGCTTACCAGCTATGAAATTATGGGACGCTCCCGTATCTACTAGGTCCACCACCTTACGCCCTCTGATCTCTTCCTACAGTTTGAGTAACTTGTTTGTGGTTAGTTCTACCACGTTGTGGGCACTAAGCTGGAGATGTTCTTGCATCTCTGTTCCTTCATTCTCAGCCGCCAAATCCTCTGCCCCAGCTTCTGTTCCTCATTGTCGATAAGCATGCCATTTAGGTGGGCAACGCACATGATCTGGTGAATAAGACGCTTCACAACGAAAACACAGATTCCGTTGTCGTCTGTCATTTAATTCGTTTGACGACAAGTGTCCGAGCCTTGCTAAAATCTCCCCTCTATTTCCGTAAGGGTTTAGTCTAGCCATATTTTTTTAGTTGGAGGATGCTACATTTGTTCGATTAGAATCCCTTGACCCAGCCAACATGTTATGATTTGGGCAATTCGTTTGTATTGTATTATGTGAGCCCAACCTACTTGTGTTTCGTCCTTCATTGTGTACTAATGTGGGCTTATTTTATGGATTATTAGCATTTGTGGCCTTATTGTGCAAAGCGGGTTTGAAATAATGCCCTCCTCCACTATCTATTTGGGATAAGTTTGGGCCAAAGCATTTGGACTTGTTCGCCCAATCACGTGAACTCCCTGCAGCCCATTTCGATTTTCTATATTTGATAAAGCGGGTTGTCTCCGATACCTACTTCCTCCTCAGGCTTAATTCCTGTTTGGCCTAAGATTGGCTCCCTTTCTTCCACTCTCTGCGCTAAGGCCATCATTTGATTCATGGAGATGCAACCCAGATCAATTTGGTCGTGGAGACCAACTTCATCCTTTCTCCATCTTCTTTCTCTTCTTTCGTTGTCTTCTTTATCATCTTCCTATTCTTTGATTTCTTTTGCTTCTTTTTCTTTTACATCTTCTTTTTCTTCCCGTCTTCCTTGTCATCTTCTTCTGTAGTTGTTTCTTCTTCTTCTCTTCCGTTGATTTCGTCTTTTGCTTCTTCTTTGATCTCTTCTTTTTCTTCGATTTTTTTTTTCAGGCCGAATATTGTGCTCAAGACGGTTTTTCTTCTTGATTTCCAATTTGGTGTCTCCATCTTCTATATTGCCTCATCTAAAATCTTCACCATTTTTATCAAAATCTCCTTGAACTCTGACTTGCTGGTTGCTCCCATGGTTTTCACACACTCTAGGATTTGGATCTATAGCACCTCCGGGATCAAAGATGCTCTAATTCCAAATTGACGGAACCTAAAAATCTCACTGTTTATTTCTTTCAATCTATGGAGCAGAGCCTCTTACAAATGCCAAATACAAGAACAAGACACTAAAAAGACTTTTCCTAGCTCACCTTTAGAACCATCAGACCTAGGCTCCAAGAAATCCCTAATTCCCCACTTTCCAAAATGCTTAATTCATGCTACCCTCACTCCATCAATTCCCTCTCTTCCACAAGAATCCCCTAACTAACTACCTCTCTTTTCAGTCCATCAGTTTTATTTTAAACCAAATGTTCCCCTTGAATGCATGTTATGACAATTTCCTTGGTGTGTTCTTTCCTTACATGCAAGTTGAATTCTGCGTAATTAGTGCTTTTAGTTGAGTTAAAACACGTTATATGATACAATTACTTGAGATATTACTTTGTTAGATCATAAAAGATGGGTGGGTGTGAGAGACATATTTGCAAATTAGGTTACATAACAATGGAAGCCAAATTTACGGGCTTGTAATTCCATGTTGTGCACGACCAGTATGCATACAAAATTAAATTTGGTGCTAAATACCCGAGGAGTGGTTCAGATGGGTTGTCTTCAGAAATTTGTAGAACAAAACTGAAAATATAATTACTTCAGTCTTCATGATTCTAGGATTGGATAACAAAGACTTTAGTCTGTTTAGCGACTCATAATTGTTAGAATATTTGTTATATATATTAGATAGTCCCATATCGTATATAATTGTTCAATATATATTAGATAGTCCCACATCGGGTAAACTTAGCTTTTTAGGTTTTACGAGTCTATATATAGAGAGCTCTTGTATTGTAATTATTCATTCAATATATATTTCATATATTCTTTACATTTAACTTGGTATCAGAGCTGTTCTTTTGTTCTGGGAACCCTAGCTTCCGCCTAGGAGTCATCTTTTCTTTGCCGTGCGTCCTTCCGGCAAGCCATCAAGGACTGTAAGTCCCCTCCAAGCACCTTCTGCACGCGTCCACACCACCAATGGTCACCAGAACCACCGTCAGCCGCCGTCAGTCACTGTTCAGGCCACCGGAGCACTTTTCCGGCGAGTTTTCAGTCCGGACACCACGCGATCAACACCCTCTCCTTCCGGCGACCAGTTCTGCGGCGGTCCGGCCATCATCGGAGTTGGCACGCGCTCTCACGCGCCGCCTGTCTCCTCTGCGCGTGGGCTTCACGCGCCACCTTCTGTCGGCGCGTGAGCACTGTTCCGGCGGCTTTTTCCGACCGGTCTTGGATAGAGCAACTCGCCTTCTCCTCCCCTTTCTGGATCTGTGCTTGGTTCTTTGTGGGTCTCACTTTAGACGCGTGATTCTCCTTGATTGGATATCGTTTGCCTTCGTTTACGGCTTTTATACATGGCAGGCGCGTCCCGTGATCTCTCGGAGGTTAACTCTCCTTGTCCTCCTCTCAAAACTTCCTCAGGAATCATCTCTAGTAATATTGGGCCCATTACATCATCCAAACTGAAGGATTCTAACAACTACAAGAATAGGGCCACCTCTCTTGCTGCAAATATAGCTCAGTCAGACAATGCATCATTTGGTTCAGTTTCTCCTCAGTCTCAGCCCTCCACTCCATATACTGGTAATCCCGTTGCTTGTGTTTCTCAATCTACATCACTTGGCACTTGGATATTTGACTCAGGTGCTGCCGATCATCTATGTGGTAATAAGGAACTCTTTACATCTCTTACTTATTCTGATCATTTACCTTCATTTATCCTTGCTGATGGAACCAAAGCTCCAGTTCGTGGGATTGGACAAGCTCGTCCGACCTCTACCTTGGCCTTGACATCTGTTTATTCAATTCCTGGCATCCCTTTTAACTTAATTTCTATTAGTAAATTGATCCAATCCCTTACTTGCACCATTACTTTTTCTAACCATTCTGTTTCTGTGCAGGATCCGGGTACGGGGAAGATGATTGGAGTGGGTCGTGAGTCACGGGGGTTTTACTATTTAGAGGTGCCTCGTCCTTCAGTGGCATGCTCTCTCACAGAATCTCCACGACTTATCCACAGTCGCCTCGGTCATCCAAGTCTTTCAAAGTTGCAGAAAATGGTTCCTCTTTTATCCGGTCTTTAGTCTTTAGATTGTGTGTCATGTCAACAAAGGAAGCATACACGCTCTTCTTTTGTCAGTCGAGTCAATTAACGAGCTGATGTTCCTTTCTCTCTTGTTCATTCAGATATTTGGGGTCCAAGTCGTACCTTGTCTGTTTTAGGTTTTCGGTATTTCGTTACCTTCATTGATGATTTTTCCCGTTGCACTTGAGTTTATTTAATGAAAAACCGTTCTGAGTTGTTTTCTATTTATCAAAAATTCTCTGCTGAAATTCATACTCAATTTGATGCCTCTATTCGTATTTTACGTAGTGATAATGCTAAGGAATATGTTTCTGTGGACTTTTCTAATTTCTTAGCCAAACAGGGTACTTTACACCAAACTACTTGTCCTCACACTCCACAACAAAATGGAATAGCTGAACGTAAGAATAGACATCTCATTGAGACTGCGCGAACTCTTCTTATTCACATGCATGTTCCTCTTCACTTTTGGGCCGATGCAGTCCTTGTCTCTTGTTTTCTCATCAACCGTATGCCTTCATCTGTGCTTAATAATGACATTCCTTATAACTTATTGCTTCCAGATGTTTCTCTCTATCCTCTATCCCTACATGTCTTTGGTTGTACCTGTTTTGTTCATAATCTCACCCCTGGTAAGGACAAGTTAATATCTAAAGCCTTTAAGTGTATTTTCTTGGCTATTCTCGTCTTCAAAAGGGTTATCGTTGTTATTCTCCCGATCTTAAACGTTACTTAGTTTCCGCTTATGTCACTTTTCTTGATCAGCAACCCTTTCATTCTATCCCATCTCAGTTGTCACAGGTTGGTCATATTCTTCCTGTCCTTTTCTTGACTTGTTTTTGCCAGCTGCAGGTGCTTCTATTCCAGATGAGCAACCTATTGCTTCTATACCTGAGGACCGTCCTCTTCTCACCTATCAGCGTCGCAAAACTGTGCCTCCTATCGACTTGTCTCCTGCTGACTCATCGCCCATTGCAGTTGATTCTTCCCCTCCGGATCCTTCACCAGAGGCTCTTCCTATCGCTCAAAGAAAAGGTACACGTACTACTCGTAATCTTTATCCTCTTTAATACCTTTTTGATCTATGACCGTCTTTCTCCTCCTCATTTCACCTTTGTTTCTAGTTTTTCTTCTGTTTCTATTTCCTAAAACCACAGGTGAAGCACTTTCTCATCCAGGGTGGCGCCAAGCGATGCTAGATGAGATGACCACACTTCATACCAATGGCACTTGGGACCTTGTTTCTGCTCCCCCAGAGAAGTCTATAGTGGGTTGTCGCTGGGTTTTTACTGTGAAAGTTGGACTGATGGCCATATTGATCGTCTCAAGGCACGTTTAGTTGCAAAAGGTTTTACTGAAATCTTTAGTCTTGATTATAGCGACACATTCTCTCCTGTTGCTAAGATGACATCGGTTCGCTTATTTCTTGCCCTTGCTGCTGCTCGCCACTGGCCACTCCTACAACTTGACATTAAAAATGCTTTTCTTCATGGTGATTTACAAGAAGAAGTTTACATGGAGCAACCACCTGGTTTTGTTGCTCAGGGGGAGTCTGGGAAGGTGTGTCGTCTTCGCAAATCATTATATGGTCTCAAACAGTCTCCTCGGGCATGGTTCAGTCGTTTCAGTTCTGCTGTTCAAGCGTTTGGCTTAATCCGGAGTAGAGCTGACCATTCTGTATTTTATAGGATCACATCTCCTAACAAATGCATCTATCTGTTAGTCTATGTTGATCACATCATTCTCACCGGAAGCGATCAAGAAGGAATTCATCAGTTAAAACAACATTTATTCAGTCAATTTGAAACAAAAGATCTTGGGAAGCTGCGTTACTTCTTGGGAATTGAGATGGCGCAATCTAGAAAGGGCATTTCTATCTGTCAAAGGAAATATGCCTTGGATATCCTAGAAGAGACTGGAATGTTGGGATGTAAACCAGTTAAGTTAAATGTAAAGAATATATGAAATATATATTGAATGAATAATTACAATACAAGAGCTCTCTATATATAGAGACTCGTAAAACTTAAAGAGATAAGTTTATCCGATGTGGGACTATCTAATATATACTGAACAATTATATACGATGTGGGACTATCTAATATATATAACAAATATTCTAACACTCCCCCTCAAGCTGGAGCATTTATATTATAAGCACCCAGCTTGCCACAAATATATTCAACCCGAGGTCCCCTAAGAGCTTTAGTGAAGACATCCGCGACTTGATTACTGGAGTTGACAAATGCCGTTTTGATTTCTCCTGACTGAATCTTTTCTCGAATGAAGTGACAATCGATCTCTATATGTTTGGTTCTCTCATGAAATACCGGATTAGAGGATATATGTAGTGCAGCTTGATTGTCACAGATGAGAGTCATGGGTTGTTTCCGTTCACAAAGATGGAGCTCCCGAATTAACTGCTTCAACCAGATTAGCTCACAAGTAGCAACTTCCATTGCACGATATTCGGCCTCTGCACTAGATCGGGCAACAACAGTTTGTTACTTACTTTTCCAAGAAATCAGGTTTCCTCCAAAGAAAACACAATAGCCTGAAGTAGAGCGCCTATCCGAGGGTGATCTTGCCCAATCAGCATCTGAATAACGACAAATTTCTGTATTTCCCTGATCTGAATATAATAAACCTTTCCCTGGTGCTCCTTTGATGTAATGAAGAATTCTAACAGCAGCATCCCAATGAGAATCACATGGAGAATCAAGAAACTGACTAGCGACACTAACAACAAAAGAAATGTCCGGTCTGGTTACAGTGAGATAATTGAGCTTCCCAATCAACCTTCGATAACGTCCAGGATAAGATAATGGCTCCCCCTGTCCGGGCAACAACTTGACATTGGGATCCGTGGGTGTATCAACTGGTTTATAGGTTCTTTACACGGTATCAGAGCCTCGCCGTCTCCCACTTTCTCTTGTGGACTCTCTTAGCACAGGTAGGTTGGGCCTGTTGCATCATCCACTCTTCAAGCCCAATGGGCTCTCGTGTGAGGGGGCGTGTTGAGATATATAGTCCCACATTGGTTGGATGAACAACTAATGTGGTCTTTGTAAGGCCTTGGGCACTCCCACCCTTTGAGCTAGCTTTTGAGGTGGTGTAACCCAAGGTTCTTTACAATAATTAATAAAAACAAATTAATTACATTCTAAATGTGGGCCCTGTTCAATTCAATAGTTATCACCATCAAATATAAATATATATATATGTATAATATATATATATATATATATATTATTACTACTAATTTATAATTCAGAAGCGATCATATCCCATCTAAGTTGGGCCAGCCTCTATTATAATAATAATTATTATTAATTTATTATTATAAATTACTATTATTTTTCTGGGATATTACACATGTTGCCTTTTAGTTCTTGAACTGTCTTGTTATATAAAAATGGTTTACCTTTACAATTGGCTGATTTAGGTTTTATTACAAATTGCGACGTGCCTGCTCTGTTTATCAAATTGGTTGACTGCTCATACACTATATAATCAGACATATTATTGTGTTGTTTTATTGGATCTTGTTATTGTGAGATCTTTGTACAAAATGCTGTGTTGTATTGTGTTGCAGCTGGACCATTTGTTTCTATAAGGTCTTTCAGTTAGTTAAGGAAGCTGATAGTTATGCATTTTTAATTTTTTTTATATGCCACTGGATTGTATTTGACTAACTTTGTGATGCTGTACCACTGATTGATTTTCAAAAAGTGGACTCCAACAGGCCGGCGTCTTATTACTGGCTCACAGACCGGAGAATTCACTCTTTGGAATGGACAGTCTTTTAATTTTGAAATGATTCTTCAGGTACATTAATTAGTCTTGATGTTATTATGGTAGTCATCAGTAATTTTAAGAATACTAGCAGTCAAAGGTGGATTTTGACGCATGCAGGCTCATGATCAAGCAATTAGATCCATGGTCTGGAGTCACAATGACAACTGGATGGTCTCTGGTGACGATGGAGGCGCAATAAAGTAGATATATACTTTAATTTGTTGTTTGTTTCTTATAAGTTTCATTTTCATATATTTGAGTAGATTTTGGTGTTTAAAATCACATGTATGCATGGGTCATTTTTCTAGGTATTGGCAGAACAACATGAACAATGTTAAAGCCAACAAATCTGCTCATAAAGAATCAGTTCGTGACTTAAGGTAGATACTTTATTTGATTATACATGAAAATTATAGCATGCTGAAGAGGAAAATGTGCTGTAACTCTTTTGTAAACAGTTTTTGTAGGACAGATTTGAAGTTCTGTTCGTGCTCTGATGATACCACGGTTAAAGTTTGGGATTTTGCACGCTGTCAAGAAGAGTGTTCATTAACTGGTAATGTACTTTGATGAACCTGATATGAGGAGTTTTCTGTATTTAATCTGGTTGGAGTCTTGAAACTGAATCGTAACAATATTTTATTAATATATACAGTGGAGGCTTGACTTTGCCCACATAATTTATCAGCGTCTCTGCTTTATTTGAGGCTAGTTAATCACAAACTGCATTGCTTAGGCACTTGAAATTTGGAGAGCCCCGGTTGATCCATGTGGCCGAGCTCTGGGATAGGGCTTAGTGGTTGTGGGTTGCCCATTTGACTTGATGTTTTTTTTTTTTCTCTTTTTAGTGTGACAAGAGTGAGCTGCTATGTGCAGAGAAACCTTCAATTTTACTGGTTCTCTTGTTCAAATTTGTATTTGATTACAATATCACTAATTTCTATAGGATAATATTAAACATGAAATTTGGCACAATTAGATTTATTTCTCAGTGGAAATGGAATTATCATATGACCTCCTATGGAGTTAAGCATTTTAAAGTGAACCTCTTGCTCTATGTTTGAGTACTTAGGCTCTATGTAGCACCGATATCAACACGGGACAATGACACTCCGATACGTTAATTCCAAAAAATGTTAGATTTCGACACGTTAGGACACGTTTTAATATTAAATAATATTTTTAATTTATATAGTGTATATTATATTTAATATTCAATAATTTAACAAAAAAATAAAGCTAAACTTATAATATCCATTAATTTTGCAAAGAAACATAAGATATCACAAATATTTATATTAAATTCAATAAAATGGTAATAGTAATCCAACGAAACTAATAGTTAGAACTAGAAACGCAACGCAACACAATCTTTGAACCTTTTTTTGAGTTTCTACAACGCGCGTTGGAGTGTCGGAGAATGTCAGTGTTCGAAGAGTGTTGGGAAGTATCGGACACGACATGTCGGGTTTTTGAAGTGTCGGTGCTTCATAGCTTAGGTCCCTTTGTCAATTTTGAATGGTGTTAAACTAATGTTTGAAGTAAAAATGTTTCTGCCTTTTTGTGTCACCAGGGGTCATAGGCAAGGGATTTTTTATATTTAAATTTTCAACAGTTTTAAATATAAACAGAACAGTGATAAATTTAAATGAAGGTAATGACTGAATTTTTGACAATTTTTTATTTTTTTTAGTACAAAAGGGCTTATACATGAAATATTGCAATGCAAATACACCAGTAAAAATGCACTTTGTCGTGTAATCTGTTAGAAAAACTTGTTTTATCATATGTAAAATACCATTATTGGCATTAATGTCCAATGTTGACTGCATGGAGAAACTTTTGAAGTACCAAATAAGATGAGGTCAATCTGTCATTTCTACTTATTGTTATATGTCTGTTGTAAATACTTAGATTTGCACCTTTTTAAAGAGAATAGAGAGGAGGGAGAGAGAAAGCTAGGTGAGAGATAGATGGTACTCACAGTAGCTATATATATATAGAGCAGGGGAAGCTTGTAAGCTAAGCTATGAGAGGTTGGATCTTTTATGCAACTGCATAACAGAATGCTGCCTCAGCACAACTCACTACAACAACAGAATTCTAACCATCCTGACATGAGTAATCACATAAACTGAGTGTACTAGCATGAGATCCCTGTCTTTACAATAGAACTGCACAGGAGTAATTTCTCTAATGCAGAATACTTGATTATACCTCTTGAATTTTATGCTTCTATTAACTTCGCTTTAAAGACAATCAATTTGATGTGATTACTCAAAATTTGCTGTATAATTAATTCCTTGATTGAAGTCCTAGAATCCATCTCATGTGTTTATACTATTCTTTTGTCCTTTTTTATGAACTAACTTTCGGAGTTATCATTGTGGCATTTGAACTCAGCCAGGCCATGGTTGGGATGTGAAGAGTGTTGACTGGCACCCTACAAAATCTCTTTTAGTATCAGGTGTTTTGAATATTTATTTTATGAAATTTCTTGATATTATGAATTTCAGTAAAGTAATACATATCCCATTTGATTTATTTACAATACAGGTGGGAAGGACAATCTTGTGAAACTTTGGGATGCTAAAACAGGGAGAGAGCTTTGCTCATTGTGAGTGTAAATTTCAGTGTTTATGTCTACTGTTTCATTTGCCTGTTTGTGTTTATAGATATATACTCTTGTCATGCAGTCATGGCCACAAAAATACCGTGCTCTGTGTCAAATGGAATCAGAATGGCAACTGGGTATTAACAGCTTCAAAGGATCAAATTATAAAGGTTGTAACTATATCTTCATGGTAGTAGTTAATGGACATTTAATAGGCATTTTCCTATCTTTTCGAATTTTGGATGATTATCTGAACTTTAGGGATTTGAGTTGGATTTTATCTACCCATCAATCTTCTGTTGCTCTGTCCTTTGATTTATTCCTGCTTTGTGACTTTCAGTTATTTGCTCATCGTCCTCCACCTTGCTTTGTCATTTGACATAATCCTGCTTTGTTACTTTTATTTATTTATTTATTTTGCATATTATACATTTATCTATTCCAGAATACTAATATTCATAAATTTTATGTACCCTATAATTGCAGCTTTATGACATAAGGGCAATGAAGGAGCTTGAATCATTCCGTGGACATCGGAAGGATGTTACTGGTAAGTGACATGTCGTGTTCTTTGAATACGAATAGAAGGACAGGTACTTGAAAATAATATACCCTGTAATATATATTATATAATGACTGCTGAGAAGAAATGTGAAGATGATGGATCGCTGTAAGCCCTTCTAAAAAACAACTTAACAGTGACTTTGAAACTTGCTTTGATTTCATATTTTTACTTCTTATGATTGAGTAAAAGTTCATTGTGACAGGAAAGCATATTCCTAAAATTTTGAAATTCTTATATATTATTTAGCTGTGACTAGATTAGTAAATCTGGAGTTATGCTTTATTACTTGGTGATAGTTGAAATTATAAGGATTTTAGGGAGGGACGGAGGGTGAGAGATGAAAGGAATACTTAGAATAATAAATTATATTTAAGGGAGTGAACCAGAGCAGTGGTAAAAATGTTCATTCATGATTGAAAGGTCATGGGTTCGAATCTAGGAAATAGCCTCTTTGCAATTATGCAAGGGTAAGGCTGCGTATAAGGATTGCCTCCACTCCACACTCGCAAGTCAGGTTTAACGTGGAGTGGTTTAAAATAAAAAAATTGGTGTAATGGATGTGATATGATGTGTTACAAAAGACCAAAAACTTATCCTATTTATACTAATGCTAAACTCCTAATCATTATTAAATAAGGAAACATACCATGAAATATAATGAATAATTAAGAGATCACATAAGATACTAACATATTTTATGATAGAATAATGGTATGATTACATATTTTTCAGATATCCTAACATTGATGGAATGCTAGAAGGTTTACATACAATTTACTTGAAGCTACTTTAATTTTTGATTTGAAGGAGTTGATTAGAGTGGTTTATTTTCACTTTTGGAAAATATCCTCCAATTTTCAACCCACAGTTCTATGAATTGATGTTCTCAGTGTTATCTGGGAAGTGTTTTTTTAAGGCTAGGTGCATCTTAATTGTTTGACCTCAATTTTTGCTTTTAGTTACTTGAATATAAAATAATATGTTGTGTATTGATCTAATTCAGAGAGTTACAATATATAGAGACCTAATGGGCTTAAGTGAAAGGCCTAGACCTAATACAATCAGAATATTTACGGATAGGAAGTAATCTAATCATATCTAATCAATCTAATCATATCTAATATATTCTAACACTCCCCCTCAAGGTGGTGCGTATATATTGTGAGCACCAAGCTTGCTACAAATGTATTCAACCTGAGGACCTCTAAGAGCTTTAGTGAAGACATCCGCTAGTTGATCAGAAGAGTTGACAACAACTGTCTTGATTTATCCTGACTGAATCTTTTCTCGAATGAAGTGACAATCAATCTCAATATGTTTGGTTCTCTCATGAAATACAAGATTAGAGGATATATGTAGCGCAACTTGATTATCGCAAATGAGTGTCATGGGTTGTTTCTGTTCACAAAGATGAAGCTCCTCAATCAACTGCTTTAACCAGATTAACTCACAGGTAGTATTTGCCATAGCACGATACTCAGCTTTTGCACTAGATCGAGCAACAATAGGTTGTTTCTTGCTTTTCAAAGAAATTAAGTTTCCTCCAAAGAAGACACAATAGCCGGAAGTAGAGCGTCTGTCTGAGGGTGATCCTGCCCAATCAGCATTTGAATAACCACAAATTTCTGTATTTCCCTGATCCGAATACAACAAACCTTTTCCTGGTGCTCCTTTGATGTATCGGAGGATCCTCACAGCAGCATCCCAATGAGAATCACAAGGGGAATCAAGGAACTGACTAGCCGTACTAACAGCGAAAGAAATGTCTAGCCTAGTCACAGTAAGATAATTGTGCTTCCCAATTAGCCTTCGATAACGTCCAGGATCAGATAACGGCTCCCCCTGTCCGGGCAATAACTTGACATTAGGATCCATGGGTGTATCAACTGGTTTACACCCCAACATACCAGTCTCTTCTAGGATATCCAAGGCGTACTTCCTTTGACAGATAGAAATGCCCTGTCTAGATTGCGCCACCTCAATTCCCAAGAAGTAACGCAGCTTCTTAAGGTCCTTTGTTTGAAATGCACTGAATAAATGCTGTTTTAACTAACGAATTTTGTCTTATTTGTTAGTCTATGTTGATGACATCATTCTCACCGGAAGCGATCTGATAGACTACAACAAGTTAACAGAGACAATTCAACTCAATTCTATTAATGTAACTCAGACTCAATGTTCCTCTTCAATTACACTTGCAAGAAAGAAGCACTATTACTGTAAAAGATGAACAAGACAGTAAGAATAAAGCAGGAATACACAAGATAGTCCTAGAGCATTTAGAGAGGCTCTAGTCTCTCCCAAGTCCAGTCATAAGATGATCCAAGATACCCCCATGTAACACACACCACCCTCCTTATATTACTTTCTCTCTCATTCCCTAACTGCTTTCTGTTGTGCGTCTACACCAGAATCTTCCCCAGCTAACCACCTCTCTTCACCCATGGTTTGGGCTTGGGCTGAGGCCCTATTTCTCCTTCTGGCATATACTTTAGGATACGAGCCCGTATCAATACTCCCTCCCAATTTAAGGACCTTGTCCTCAAGGTCAAAGTTGGGAAATTGAAGCTTCATGGTGGTAGCAAGTTCCCAGGTATTTTCGAACGCAGGCAGGTGCTGCCATTTGATAAGGACCTCCAAAGGGCCCTGTGACAAACGACGCCATTGGAGCACCTCCTCTGGCTCCACCTGTAACTCCCACTCAGCTGTTAGTTGAGATGGAAGGGGTTGAGCCAGTTCTGGAACAGCAATGGCCTTTTTCAACAAAGACACATGAAAAACCGGGTGAATCCGTGCCGAAGGTGGAAGGTCCAGTTTGTAAGCCGTAGCTCCCACTCGTTCTAACACCGGAAAAGGGCCATAAAACCGTGGGCTCAACTTTTCATTGATCCTACGGGCCAAGGTGCGCAAACGGTAAGGTTGAAAACGAAGATATACAGCCTCTCCCACCTCAAATGTTACCTCCCTGCGATGCTTGTCAGCCTGGGTTTTCATTCTATTTTGTGCAGTAACCAAGTTCTGTTTTAATTCATCAAGTACCGCATCTCGTTCCGCCAACCAACTGTCCACTGCCTGTACCAAAGAAGAGGAGTTACCCATGCGTACCAAGGGAGGAGGATCACAGCCATATAGAGCCCTAAACGGGGTCATGCCAGTAGGGTCCTTGTAAGAAGTGTTATACCAAAATTCCGCCCAATGCAACCATTTCATCCAAGTACCGGGTTTAGGACTGCATAAACACCGCAGATAAGTTTCTAAACATCTATTAACGACCTCCGTTTGCCCATTGGATTGAGGATGATATGCCGTACTATACTTCAACTGGGTCCCCGTACTTTTAAACAAAGCAGCCCAAAAGGTACTCAAAAATACCTTGTCTCTGTCGGAAACAATCGAGTGAGGGAAACCGTGTAATTTAACGATTTCCTTAACAAACACCCCAGCCACATCAATTGCCGAGAAAGGATGTGTAAGTGGGAGAAAATGGGCATATTTTGACAACCTGTCTACAACCACAAAGACAGTATCCTTTCCCATAGACTTGGGTAAACCCCCTACAAAATCCATTGAGATATCTGCCCACACAGTGGAAGGAATGGGCAAGGGCTGTAAAAGACCAGCAGGGGACAAGTTTTGTACCTTGTGTTGTTGGCAGATTGGGCAAGCGGCCACGTACCTTTGAATCTCCTTGCGCATGCCTTCCCAGTAAACTACTCCTTCAATCCTCTTGAAAGTGCGAAAATACCCGGAATGACCGCCCATACATGAGTCATGAAACTCACGAAGGATGTCCGGGATCCATTTTGATCCCTTGGAAATCACCAAACGACCTTTAAAAAGTAACTTCCCACCTTGTAACGTGAACCCCGGATGAGCAGTGGAATCCAACAATAAGTCTTGAATGATGCCTCCCAAGTGAGGGTCCGCCTGAACCTCTTGCTCCAATTCGGCTAGATATGCGGGCTGGGTGGAAGACACAGCCATATAAAACATTTGCCGGGACAAGGAATCCGCCACCACATTCTCTTTACCCGGTTGGTATTGAATCTCGAAATCAAAACCAAATAACTTGGAACACCATTTCTGTTGTTCCTCATTGAGCATATTCTGATTGGTAAGGAATTGTAAACTTTTCTGATCAGTTTTGATGATAAAATGACGACCCATCAGATATTGCCGCCACTTACGAACGGCAAACACAATCGCCATCAACTCCTTTTCATAGACTGACTTACCCATGGCTCTAGGAGAAAAACCTTGGCTGATGTAGGCCACCGGTCTACCCTCCTGCATTAAAGCCGCACCAATGCCCCGTCCTGATGCATCCGTCACCACCAAGAAAGGTTTGTCAAACTTCGGAACCGCAAGAACAGGAACCGTACTCATGATGGTTTTCAACTGTTCAAAAGCTAATTGAGCCTCTGTACTCCACTTGAATTTATCCTTTTTCAACAACTCGGTTAAAGGTTTTGCCACCTTACCGTAATCCTTAACGAACTTCCTATAGTAGCCGGTAAGACCAAGGAAGCCTCTCAGTCCTTTGATTGTGGCAGGAACCGGCCAATTCACCATGGCTAACACCTTTTTGGGGTCTGCCATAACTCCTTCGGATGTAATTATGTGCCCCAAATATTCCACCTTATCCAACCCAAAACTACACTTCTTCTTGTTAGCCTTTAGTTGATAAGCTTGTAACGCATCCAACACTTGTTGTAAATGTTCCAGATGCACTGACCTTTCTGGACTGAAAACTAGAATATCATCCAGAAAAACCAATACAAATTTACGTAGGAACGGTTTGAGTACCTCGTTCATCAGAGACTGAAACGAAGAAGGGGCATTGGTAAGCCCAAAAGGCATTACCAAGTACTCATAGTGCCCCTCGTGCGTTTGAAAGGCTGTCTTGGGAATATCTTCCTCCCGCATACGTATTTGATGGTAACCGGACTTGAGATCCAGCTTGGAAAACACCTTGGATTCACCAATCTCATCCAACAACTCCTCAATTACAGGCATCGGAA
>JAVKPL010014800.1:0-91037 GCA_032173675.1 Gastrolobium villosum | reverse complement strand
GACTGAAACGGGTTTTTTTCCAGGAAGTCTCACTGAGGTTGATTATTGTATCACCATGATTCACTTATAATTTGTCATAGAAGGAGCAGCACTAACCAGTTTTGACTATAAATTTCAAATCACATTCGATAACCTCAAACGCATGCAAATAAATGATTTGTTTAAATCCGTAAGGATAATTCTACTAAATCAACATGCATTATGTTTCTCAGGATGAAATGAAGCAACTAGCAAAGAGTGAGAGGATGGCAGTTTATGTGTCAAATGCATGTAACTTGGTGCTGTTTGCTGCAAAGGTTTTTGCCTCAATTGAGAGCAGATCATTAGCAGTCATTGCCTCAACTATGGATTCTCTCTTGGATCTATTATCAGGGTTCATATTGTGGTTTACTGCTCATGCCATGAGAAAACCAAACCAATATCACTATCCAATTGGAAAGAAGCGCATGCAACCAGTGGTAAGACTTAAATTTAAAATGTAAAGTGATTGAGTCCTACAAGGTTTAAGTAAATGCTATCTATCAAATATAGTTTCATAATGTCCTGAGAGTGAAACTGAAAGTAATTGGTTATTAAGATGTATTCAAAATAACCATTGCATGGTTACTTAATAGTTAATAAAGATACTTGCTGATCAAACTTCCTATGCAGGGTATCATTGTTTTTGCGTCTGTGATGGCTACCTTGGGATTGCAGATTTTGATTGAGTCTGGTCGGCAACTTATTTATAAGGTAATTGAGATCCACTTTTGTTGTTCTTATTTTTTCACTAGATCCTCAAATTTGGGTGCAGCACTTATTTTTGTTTTTGAATTTGAATTTAGTCAATTATGAGTTGTAGCAGTGTTAACTTTGTTTTAGATTTTCCTGTGACTATTTATTACCATTACATAAGAGGGTGAGCCTGTAGCAGTGGTAAAGTTATTCTTTTGTGATTGAAAAGTCACGGGTTTGAATCTGGTAAACAGTCTCTTTGTAAATACGCAAGGATAAGGCTTAATGTAAGGATTGCCCTTGCTAGTTGGGATTTAATGGGGAGTGGTTATTATTTATTACCATGACACATTTTCATTTCTCATATCATTCTTTTTCTTACAGTCAAAGCCTGAAATGGATACAGTAAAGGTGAACTGGATGATCGGTATTATGGTGTTTGTGACTGTAGTGAAGTTCATTCTTATGGTCTACTGTCGAAGATTCAAAAACGAAATTGTCAGAGCTTATGCACAAGATCATTTTTTTGATGTCATCACCAATTCAGTTGGATTAGCTGCTGCTGTTCTAGCTGTCAAGTTCTTCTGGTGGCTTGATCCAACAGGAGCTATTATTGTGAGTTCATAACCACAGCTTATTTTCTTCTCATTTCACTGTGCTTTTACTATGATTTTCTGATCTGGTTCACATGTTCAACAAGTATTCTTTTCATTGATTTTCCCATAATTCTACAATGGCCACAAACTCCTTGTATGTACCACTTCAAAATCTTGGAGGGAGGTTTTTGTGTTACATGATTGTTTGCTTGTTACTTCAAGCCAATATAATATACTAATGATGATGTCTGAATGTGTAATGCAGATAGCATTGTATACAATTAACACATGGGCGAAGACTGTTATTGAGAATGTTTGGTCACTCATTGGAAGGACAGCACCACCTGATTTTCTGGCAAAGTTAACTTACCTTATCTGGAATCACCATGAACAGATTAAGCACATAGATACTGTTAGAGCATACACCTTTGGTGCATGTTACTTTGTTGAAGTTGATATTGTCTTGCCTGAAGACATGCTTCTCAACCAAGCACACAATATTGGTGAGACACTCCAAGAGAAGCTGGAGCAACTTCCAGAAGTTGAGAGGGCTTTTGTGCACATAGATTTTGAGTTCACTCACAGACCTGAGCATAAGACCATGGTATGATGATGCCTTAGGACAATGGTGGTTTGTTTTGCGGCAAAAGGGACTGCTGTTTAACCATGCTGATTCTCTTGCTTTTTTTATCTAAGCAAAGTAACACAAATTTGCTTTCTGATGTTTAAAATTATGATATCTCGGATTATATGTTCTATGTTATAATTCCTTATTTAGTTGACTTATAACAATTGCTATTATCTTTAATCACTGTGATGCCATGGCTACACCTTTTTATTGCAATTTGAATTAGACACGACACCATATAAATTTAACATGAATATAAATAAATACATTCAACATAAATATGATACAAATTTGAAAACGAGTCAAATTTTTTTTAAAAAAAATTGTTTTGTAAAATAGTTATGGGAATAGTTATTTTCTATATTTTTTTTCTAATGAAGGTTATAGTTACAATCTTTTTTTTTATAACCTCTTACAATCATATCTTATCACTGTTGATTTTTGCCATTCAACGGTTATCATTTTTTCAAATTAAATTTATTAATTAATTATTAATTCACAATAAATGATAACCGTTAATTGGCGGAAATCTAACAGTGTTAAAGTATGGTTGTAAGAGGTTGTAAAAAAAAGTTATAACTACTTTTTTTTCTTTTTGAAAGTTAAAAATTAAAATAGAAAATAAATATAACTCAGACATTTTCTCTAAATTTGATTCTAAAAATAAAAAACAGTTAGTTATAGTCTGTAAAATATATTTTACCAAACAATTCTTACCAAATTATTTTTAAAAACAATAATCAAAAAGGGTCAAAATTTTGGACACGAATATAATTCATTTATTTTGTGTGTTGACATATAGTAGAAATAACCTGTCAATTGATTACCAAAAAAAAAAAATAAATAACCTGTCAATTTTAAAATATGTGATTTATTATGTGGGTTGATATGATACAATAATATGTGAATAACTTTTAGATTGGATGTTATTTTACCAATGTCAAATTGTCATATGATACGATATGAATAACCTATAAGAAGATTAAAAGTGTTATTTTTGTTTTTGAGGGTTGATAAAAAATATGATATGAATTTTGTTGTGTTAATTTTTGTCAACATAAATATAAAACAAATTTGAAAATAAGTTGATCTGAATACGAAAAGATTTTGTTCCGGTCGATCTGCTTTTAAAATTATCATATACGATATTGAAAATTGTCATCCATCAATACAAAAAGAATGTTGAAGATATTCATCCTAAATCAAATTTTATATACTTGGAAGTGACCCCTTTTCGTCAACGTTCATGATATTTAATAGGGTTTATCATCTATAATTTAACATGATCATAAAAATTTTCCTACACACACAATATTTTGTGGGACCCGCAGCAAAAAAAAAAAACTCCGGCACGCAAAACGAATCTCTATAACATAACACAATCACTTTTCCTATTACATAACTCTTATAAAATCCTATTTAATAATATAAAATGTTTCACACATGAAGACCACATTGATTGATGCATCATGCCAATAGTAAACCGCATATGTGGAGTATGGGATGATCATAAAAGACAATGTCTTGCATAAAAGACGCACCAAATGGAAACAAATGAATATGGAAAAAATGTATGTAATTCTAAATTACATAAAAATTTTAAATTATCATTTTATAAATATAAAAATGTGGAATTCACTAAAAAAAATAAAGACAAAAAATAAATAGTTTCGATGAGCACGTAAAAAAAGATTTTATGTCTTATTTATTTTAGAAGTGCTTTTTACAAAAGCTAAAATTCTTTAGATTTAAAAAAAAAAATTTACTTTTTGAAATAAAATGTAACATCCCACATAATTAGAAAAATACATAAGTGTATAATGATATAGATGCATGTGTAGAATTCGGATTTTTGGTTTATGTTTGGTGGCTTGCGAATTACATGGCTTTTACCCTTGGATGAGACTAAGGTAAGTTAGTGAAGTATTTAAATTAAAATCTTAGGAGGGTACATATGTAGGCATGTGAACTTTTATTAAAATCATATGAGTAATGTGATTGTGTGTTATAAGGCTTTTATGTTTAAAGGGCTTGGGAAGTGGGCTAGTGTGTGGACTTGTCATCTTCAAACTTGTCTTGTTGGATCCTTGTATGTGTTGGCCGATGGCCCAAAGAGTTCCTTGGACCTAACTTATTCAGCCCAATGTTGAACCCACTTTTACCTTCCCTAAGCCTTGTCCAACAAGGCTGTCTTGTGTAGCAAGGAACACCCACATGGCTAGATGTATCCTCCCTCCTCATCCATGCGCATAAGAGGGTAGAAAAGACTTAGAAAATCTTCCAACATACTCCTTGCATGACCGCCACATCACCCTTAGCATGTGCACCATTTGACTTCAACTTCATTGCATGAAAACCACTTGGTCAAACACATCTTACACCTTCCATCATGAGCCTGAAATGTGCAGATTTCTGCATCCTTTAGCAGTCCATCATGAACCAAATCTGTCCCTTGCCTCCACATGCAACAAATGAAGGATTTTTGGGCAGATTGCATGTGTTTTGAGGGGAGGAGAAATCTGCCAACTTCTTCCACTCCACCTTGTGCGCATGGCTTGGTTGCTTGTGTTAAAAATTCTGACTTAGGTAGCACATCATTCAGATCTAAACCTCTCCCTTCCACCTCCTTGCATGCATCTAGAGTGTGCAAGAAGCAAACCCCTTGCTTGTTTTGACCAAGTTTGCAGTCCCACTCCTACAAGAAACCAGAATTTTCATGATGCCTCATCATTCCAACCTCTCCTCCCTCTCCTCTTTAAGTGGTGCGCACAAGAGGGCTGTCCTCACTTTACAAGTGCAGCCAACTTCCTTCCTCCTCCTCACTTCTCTAGCCGTGCATTGTAGGAACCATAGGAGAAAGAAATAACTTTGCTAACTCATCTTCCTCACACTCTCAAAGCCGTGGCCTAAAACACCAAGAGTAGTGTAAGTTTTTCTTCTCTTTTCCCTCACTGTCCAGCCTTGTTACTCACCCTTGGAAGTTGTCCAAGATTGTTCCTCCTCACCATTGTATGCGCATAGACCATCTCCTAGGAAGGGTGGACTTGTTGTGTAGTAAAGCTAGAAGGTGTGGTGTGATCCTTGACCAAGAAGTGTGTGTTTCAAGAGGTAAGCCTAGAACTTAGACCTCTTTCATTGTGTGTAACCATGTGTGTGCATGAGATGTTCTCTTGATTCTGTTTTGTTTTGGATTCAAGAATGAGCATGGTGAAAGTAAAATGGTGGAGTTATTTGATGATGACTTGTATGCTTAAGTTATGGAATGAAAGTCTCATGGTTATGCTTGATTTGATGCCACTGTTTCGTATAAAAATGCCACTGTTTTGAGGATAAATAGGCCACTGTTTCGGTTTGACAAGATCACCATTTTGATGCCACTGTTTCTGCACACAATGCTCACTGTTTTAGTGCCTCACATGCCACTGTTTCTGCACAAAAATGCTCACTGTTTTAGTACTTGATGTGCCACTGTTTCTGCATAAAATGATCACCATCTTGATGTCCAAACACAACTCTTTATGCCACTGTTTTAATGCTCAAAAATCACTATTTATGCCACTGTTTTAATGTTCAAAAATCACCATTTATGCCACTGTTCTAATGTTCAAAAATCACTACTAATGCCACTGTTTTGATGTGCAAATAGCACCACTAATGTCACTGTTGTAATGTTCAAATGCTACCATTCATGCCACTGTTTTGATGTGCAAATAACACTACTTATGTCACTATTTTGAGGTCCAAGATGTCACTGTTTCTGTTTAAAAATGGTCACAGTTTCTGCTGTAAGGTGCTACTGTTTTCTGCTGTAAAACTACACTGTCACTGTTCATTGTTTTAAGAACAAACGTCACTGTTTTCTGCTCACTGTTTTAAGGACAACGTCACTGTTTTGCTCACTGTTTTCTGCTGTAAAAACGCTGCTGTATGCTCACTGTTTTCTGCTGTAAAACGCTGTTGTATGCTCACTGTTTTCTACTGTAAAACGCTGTTGTATGCTCACTGTTTCTGCTGTAAATCGCTGCTGTAAATGATTGGTTGTAATTGATTTAGGTGCGCTTAAGAAGTGAGATACTTCGCTGCTGTTTGGTATTATTTAAGACACACAAGGTAAGTGTCAGGCGATATTACCTAATGTGACTATTGACTACTGGTATAAAGTTGTGACATGATACTCCATACTCCGTAAAAGTATTATGTTCCTTATGATGAAAGAAAACTGCCAAAAATGTGCCGTGATGGCTATAGAAATGTGCCGTGATGGCCATATGACTATGAGGTAAAGTTGTTATGTGGCAGCATAACGTATATGACAAGTATATGTGCCGTGATGGCTATATGAAAAGTATATAAGCATGCACCTTACATCATACCGCATTTTTGTACGCTTTGTGTGTGAAAGCATAGCATGGCATGCATATACCAAGATCATATAGGCCTTGTTTTTAGATTAGTTATGTACAGGACCATGTGTTTGAGCAAGCATCATATAGGCATCCCTAAGGTACCAGGGTATGGGACACTTGGCATCAGTCCGCATAGGCCTACAGTTGGAATCCACAGAGAGCTCCGGTGCCAGGTATATTGATATCCACTGTGAAGTGCGCGCACGACGGTGCTAAAAGCGCAAAGGAAAGGCGTTATATACGCAATATATATGAATATGATGAAAAGGAAAAAGGAAAAGGAACAAGGATATGTTGAAGTGACTGTTTATGATTTTGTGCCTAGTTAATACTGTTATATTATTGGTTTTGTTGCCACACTACTGGGATTATTCTCACCCCTTTGGGGCTGCTATTTTCCTAAATGGCAGGAGGACGTAAAAGCATTTGAAGGAGTGATGTTTGCTGTTGCTTGCTGATGCATGGATTTTCACTGTTGCTGTTTGATTGATTGGATGACTGTAATGCTTAACATTTTGATACTCTTGGATGACTGTAGACTTTATCACCTCTAGTTTACCTTGAACTTTTATGAACAGCGGCTGTTTTGGAAACGTTGTGAAAGAAATTTTTGAAAGACCTAAGTGCTGAAATTTTTACAGTGCACCTTGCGGGTGGTGTTTTTATGAGCAAACGAACTCCGATTTACTATTATTTTATATGCACGCGAAGCCCCTAACGTGCTCTGTCTAAATCACTTGAAATATTTTTTATGGTCCAACCAGAAGTGATAAAAATTTTGAAACGCGTTACGGATTTGTTTTAGAATGAGGATCTTTGTTAGATTATGTGACGTTAAAGACTCTAATTCCGCTTAGCAAACGACTCTCTTGGATGCATACAAGGGAGGGCGTTACACTAATTGGTATCAGAGCAGTTTGATCCATGGATTTGCTTGTGATTGATTGAATTGATTGTTGATTGTGTTTATCTGCTGATTGACTGTCTAAATGTGCTATAGTTTAATTGTTTGAATATATATTAGCTAGTGTAGTTAGATTGTTAAGACCGTTCTGTGATAAGACACGGATGCATAGTTAACTTATCCGAATTGAACTCGAGTACCTACTTGGGACTGCTGCCATAAATAACTTGCGGTGAGCCTGATCAACTCATTTCATGATATTGTGAGTGCAGAATCATGGCAGGTAGTCGCGGTTCAACTCGGGGAAGGTCGGGCAATGCGGAAGAGGATCTTATCACTACCATTGGGGGACTGGCAACATTCATTCAGAATATGAGCCAAGAATGGCGCGACCATAGGCAACAGAACCAGAACCAACCCCCACTGCATGACAATGCAGAAGAAATTTCCCGTCGGAGGTTAAAAGACTTCCGCAACTTCCAACCACCTACCTTTGAGGGTGAAGACAACCCTGAGGCTGCAGCGAAGTGGTTGCAGATGATCGAGCATATATTTGAACGCATGGCATGCCCGGAAGCGCAGAAGACCGATTACGCATCGTACCAGCTGATGGGAGAAGCTTTAACCTGGTGGACCGGTGCAAGGGCTCTGCTGAGAGCTCAGGACGTTGAACTGACATGGGCCGTATTCAGACAAGTCTTTTTGGATAAGTATTTTCCTAAAGCAATGAGAAGAATGAAGCACACTGAACTACTGTCACTAAGGCAGGATAACATGACGGTCAATGAGTACATTGCAAAATTTGGGCAACTGATCGAGTACGCCAACTTTGACCGGAATATCTATGATGAGGAATGGCAGGTGGAGAAATTCGAAAGCGGGTTACATCCAGAAATCCGTAAGCTCATTTTGACGACGGCTAATCGTACACTTCCGGAGCTCATCAATCAGAGTCGTCAGGCTGAAGGGATCATCAATGAGGCCAAGAATTTGAATAAGCAACCCACACAATTCCACGGAGGAAACCGTGCAGGAAGATTCTTCAGGACGGCACCTGGTAGGGGTCGAGGCAGAGGTCCGCAGTTGCAGGCGCGGCCTGGAAATTTTAAGAGAAGCAATACTGTTGGTCAATCGTCAACTGGACGGCAGGGTGCGACTGTTTGTGCTACATGTGGTAAGAATCACTTTGGAGTTTGTCGCAAGAGCAACAATGCATGTTTCAGATGTGGACAGCAAGGACATTTTGCTTACGAATGCCCCCAGAAAGCTAATCAACAGCCTACGCAAGCACGGGTGTTCACACTGGATGCGAATGAAGCGCAGAAATATCCCAACTTGATCAAAGGTAATGTCACTTTAAATGGTCACCCAATTTCTGTTATCTTTGATTCTGGAGCGTCTGGCTCTTTTATGGCAAAGCACACTGCTATGAGAATAGGCATCACCCCAACCCCGTTACCTTATGAGTTACACATCAGTACCCCTACTGGAGGATCGTGCACATCCTCAGAGATCTGCAGAGGTGTTACTTTGCAGTATGAAGGGAACACGTATACAGTAAACTTGGTGGTCCTACCGGTATTCAATTTCGATGTGATTATCGGTATGGACTGGTTGACGGAAAATGGGATAACGTTGGATTGTAGAGCGGGGAAAGTCGTTGTTCCTGCGAAAGATGGTAATTTTCAACCTTTCTCTCTCATTTCTTTATTACAAGTTAGAAAAGAGCTCCGCAAGGGAGCAACAGGGTATCTTTTGACGATCGAGGCTGAAACCTCGGTTGACAATCAAATTCAGAATGTACCTGTAGTTAGAGAATTCGAGGAGGTATTTCCGGATGAAATACCTCGATTGCCTCCTCATAGGGAAATAGAATTTTCTATCGAACTTGTTCCTGGAGTTGGACCAATCTCCATTGCTCCGTATCGCATGGCGCCTTTGGAACTTCGAGAGTTGAAGAAGCAGATAGAAGAATTGTTGGCAAAGGAATTCATCAGACCGAGTACCTCTCCATGGGGTGCTCCAGCCATCTTGATTAAGAAGAAGGATGGTAGTCTACGTCTGTGTGTAGATTACCGACAGCTGAACAAAGTTACGGTGAAGAATAAGTATCCGCTACCGAGGATCGATGATTTGATGGACCAGTTGAGAGGAGGCAGAGTCTTTTCCAAGATAGATTTACGATCGGGATACCATCAGATCCGGGTCAAACCGGAGGATATTCCGAAAACAGCTTTTAGGACTCGTTATGGGCACTACGAGTATCAGGTGATTCCGTTCGGACTCACGAATGCTCCAGCGGTATTCATGGACTACATGAACCGCATCTTCCGCCCATTTCTTGATCAGTTTGTCATTGTGTTTATCGACGATATTCTGATTTACTCAGCTAATGAAGAGCTGCATGCGGAACATTTGAGGATTGTCTTGCAAATCTTGAAAGAGAAGCAGTTGTACGCGAAGTGGTCGAAGTGCGAGTTTTGGCTTAAAGAGGTCCAGTTTCTGGGCCATGTCATTTCAACAGAAGGTATTGCTGTGGACCCCAGCAAAGTTGAAGCTGTCATGAATTAGGAACGACCCAAGACTGTCACTGAAATAAGGAGTTTCTTAGGTCTTGCTGGATACTATCGAAGGTTCATCCAGAATTTCTCTCAGATAGTGCAACTCTTACCCGTCTCACTCGGAAGGATAAGCCGTTTGAGTGGACTGAAGCTTGTGAAGAATGTTTCATGGAATTGAAGAGCAGGTTAACGAGTGCTCCCGTACTCACGATTCCGGATCCTACCCGAAAGTTCGAGGTATACTGCGATGCGTCGCTGAAAGGACTTGGATGCGTGTTGATGTAGGATCGTATGGCGGTAGCTTATGCTTCTCGACAACTAAAGCCTCACGAAGAAAATTATCCTACGCATGACTTAGAGTTAGCAGCTATAGTGTTCGCACTTAAAATCTGGAGGCACCACTTGTATGGTTCGCAGTTTGACGTGTTCAGCGATCACAAGAGTCTGAAGTACTTGTTCGATCAGAAGGAGCTGAATATGCAGCAACGACGGTGGATGGAATTTCTGAAGGACTATGAGTTTGAACTTAAATACCACCCAGGAAAGGCAAACGTGGTAGCTGACGCCCTGAGTAGGAAGACACTGCACACTGCAACTCTGATGATGGAAGAACTGAAATTGTTTGAGGCCTTTCGAGACTTGAATTTATCTGTAGACGAGAGAGGGCATAGCATAAGATTGGGAAATATAAAGGTGGAGAATGAATTGATCAGTAGAATTAAGGAAGCTCAGAGAGATGAAGAGTTAGTCCGTGAATTGGTTGGCAACCAAGATGTTGTAAGGGATGAGAATGATATTTGGAGATTCCAAGGGCGGTTAGTTGTGCCGAATGAAGAGTTGAAGCAAGAAGTTTTGCAGGAGGCCCATAAGGGCAAGTATGCCGTTCATCCTGGATCCACGAAGATGTACCATGGTTTGAAGACCTCGTTTTGGTGGCCGGGTATGAAGCGTGATATTGCTGAGTATGTATCTCGATGCCTAACTTGTCAGAAGGTGAAGTACGAACATCAGAAACCGTCGGGACTCCTTCAACCTTTGGAGATTCCCGAATGGAAGTGGGACAGTATCGCGATGGATTTTGTAGTTGGACTTCCTCGGACGCGAGAAGGATATGATGCTATTTGGGTGATTGTTGATCGTTTAACGAAGTCAGCTCATTTCTTGCGTGTTAGGACCACATATAATACAGAGAGGCTTGCCAGAATTTACCTGCAGGAGATTGTGAAGCTGCACGGAGTTCCTACGAGTATTGTCAGTGATCGTGATCCCAAGTTTACATCTAAGTTCTGGGAGTCTTTTCAAAGGGCTTTAGGGACCCACTTGAGATTGAGTACTGCTTACCACCCGCAGACCGATGGACAGACAGAACGCACCATTCAAGCTTTAGAGGACATGTTGCGAGCATGCGTTTTGGAGTTAGGAGGCAGCTGGGATAATTATCTTTCTTTGATTGAATTTGCTTACAACAACAGTTACCATTCCAGTATTCAGATGGCACCGTATGAAGCTTTGTATGGGAGAAAATGCAGATCCCCTTTATGCTGGACTGAAGTGGGTGAGCGAAGTATGTTAGGACCTGATCTAATTCAAGAAACATCCGAACAGGTAAAGAAGATTCGAGAAAATATGCAGCGGGCTCAGGCCAGGCAGAAGAGTTATTACGACAAGCGTCATAAGCCTCTATCTTTCGAAGTCGGAGACCATGTATTCCTGAGAATCACACCTACATCGGGACTCGGAAGGAGAATGGGAGTGAAGAAGTTAAGTCCACGGTACTTAGGACCATATCTGATTATGGACCGGATTGGAGAGTCTGCATACCGGTTGGCTTTACCGCCCAATTTGTCAGGAATTCACAATGTATTTCATGTGTCGCAGCTACGGAGATATCTCTCTGATCCATCTCATGTGTTACAGCCGGAAGAAGTGGAACTAAAGGAAAATCTGACGTATCAAGTGCAACCGTTCCAAATTCTTGAAAGATCCGTCAAGCGACTCCGCTCTAAAGAGATTCCTTTGGTGAAAGTATTATGGAACAACAGATCGGCAGCTGAAGCCACTTGGGAGCGCGAGGACGACATTCAGAATCGCTATCCAGAACTGTTTAGCTCATAAGTAAGTTTATTTTGCGGACAAAATTCCTATTTGGTGGGGAGAGTGTAACATCCCACATAATTAGTAAAATACATAAGTGTATAATGATATAGATGCATGTGTAGAATTCGGATTTTTGGTTTATGTTTGGTGGCTTGCGAATTACATGGCTTTTACCCTTGGATGAGGCTAAGGTAAGTTAGTGAAGTATTTAAATTAAAATCTTAGGAGGGTACATATGTAGGCATGTGAACTTTTATTAAAATCATATGAGTAATGTGATTGTATGTTATAAGGCTTTTATGTTTAAAGGGCTTGGGAAGTGGGCTAGTGTGTGGACTTGTCATCTTCAAACTTGTCTTGTTGGATCCTTGTATGTGTTGGCCGATGGCCCAAAGAGGTCCTTGGACCTAACTTATTCAGCCCAATGTTGAACCCATTTTTACCTTCCCTAAGCCTTGTCCAACAAGGCTGTCTTGTGTAGCAAGGAACACCCACATGGCTAGATGTATCCTCCCTCCTCATCCATGCGCATAAGAGGGTAGAAAAGACTTAGAAAATCTTCCAACATACTCCTTGCATGACCGCCACATCACCCTTAGCATGTGCACCATTTGACTTCAACTTCATTGCATGAAAACCATTTGGTCAAACACATCTTACACCTTCCATCATGAGCCTGAAATGTGCAGATTTCTGCATGCTTTTGCAGTCCATCATGAACCAAATCTGTCCCTTGCCTCCACATGCAACAAATGAAGGATTTTTGGGCAGATTGCATGTGTTTTGAGGGGAGGAGAAATCTGCCAACTTCTTCCACTCCACCTTGTGCGCATGGCTTGGTTGCTTGTGTTAAAAATTCTGACTTAGGTAGCACATCATTCAGATCTAAACCTCTCCCTTCCACCTCTTTGCATGCATCTAGAGTGTGCAAGAAGCAAACCCCTTGCTTGTTTTGACCAAGTTTGCAGTCCCACTCCTACAAGAAACCAGAATTTTCATGATGCCTCATCATTCCAACCTCTCCTCCCTCTCCTCTTTAAGTGGTGCGCACAAGAGGGCTGTCCTCACTTTACAAGTGCAGCCAACTTCCTTCCTCCTCCTCACTTCTCTAGCCGTGCATTGTAGGAACCATAGGAGAAAGAAATAACTTTGCTAACTTATCTTCCTCACACTCTCAAAGCCGTGGCCTAAAACACCAAGAGTAGTGTAAGTTTTTCTTCTCTTTTCCCTCACTGTCCAGCCTTGTTACTCACCCTTGGAAGCTGTCCAAGATTGTTCCTCCTCACCATTGTATGCGCATAGACCATCTCCTAGGAAGGGTGGACTTGTTGTGTAGTAAAGCTAGAAGGTGTGGTGTGATCCTTGACCAAGAAGTGTGTGTTTCAAGAGGTAAGCCTAGAACTTAGACCTCTTTCATTGTGTGTAACCATGTGTGTGCATGAGATGTTCTCTTGATTCTGTTTTGTTTTGGATTCAAGAATGAGCATGGTGAAAGTAAAATGGTGGAGTTATTTGATGATGACTTGTATGCTTAAGTTATGGAATGAAAGTCTCATGGTTATGCTTGATTTGATGCCACTGTTTTGTATAAAAATGCCACTGTTTTGAGGATAAATAGGCCACTGTTTCGGTTTGACAAGATCACCATTTTGATGCCACTGTTTCTGCACACAATGCTCACTGTTTTAGTGCCTCACATGCCACTGTTTCTGCATAAAATGCTCACTGTTTTAGTGCCTCACATGCCACTGTTTCTGCACAAAAATGCTCACTGTTTTAGTACTTAATGTGCCACTGTTTCTGCATAAAATGATCACCATCTTGATGTCCAAACACAACTCTTTATGCCACTGTTTTAATGCTCAAAAATCACTATTTATGCCACTGTTTTAATGTTCAAAAATCACCATTTATGCCACTGTTCTAATGTTCAAAAATCACTACTAATGCCACTGTTTTGATGTGCAAATAGCACCACTAATGTCACTGTTGTAATGTTCAAATGCTACCATTCATGCCACTGTTTTGATGTGCAAATAACACTACTTATGTCACTGTTTTGAGGTCCAAGATGTCACTGTTTCTGTTTAAAAATTGTCACAGTTTCTGCTGTAAGGTGCTACTGTTTTCTGCTGTAAAACTACACTGTCACTGTTCACTGTTTTAAGAACAAACGTCACTGTTTTCTGCTCACTGTTTTAAGGACAACGTCACTGTTTTGCTCACTGTTTTCTGCTGTAAAAATGCTGCTGTATGCTCACTGTTTTCTGCTGTAAAATGCTGTTGTATGCTCACTGTTTTCTACTGTAAAATGCTGCTGTATGCTCACTGTTTCTGCTGTAAATCGCCGTTGTAAATGATTGGTTTTAATTGATTTAGGTGCGCTTAAGAAGTGAGATACTTCGCTGCTGTTTGGTATTATTTAAGACACACAAGGTAAGTGTCAGGCGATATTACCTAATGTGACTATTGACTACTGGTATAAAGTTGTGACATGATGCTCCATACTCCGTAAAAGTATTATGTTCCTTATGATGAAAGAAAACTGCCAAAAATGTGCCGTGATGGCTATAGAAATGTGTCGTGATGGCCATATGATTATGATGTAAAGTTGTTATGTGGCAGCATAACGTATATGACAAGTATATGTGCCGTGATGGCTATATGAAAAGTATATAAGCATGCACCTTACATCATACCGCATTTTTGTACGCTTTGTGTGTGAAAGCATAGCATGGCATGCATGTACCAAAATCATATAGGCCTTGTTTTTAGAATAGTTATGTACAGGACCATGTGTTTGAGCAAGCATCATATAGGCATCCCCAAGGTACCGGGGCATGGGACACTTGGCATCAGTCCGCATAGGCCCACAGTTGGAATCCACAGAGAGCTCAGGTGCCAGGTATATTGATATCCACTGTGAAGTGCGCGCACGACGGTGCTAAAAGCGCAAAGGAAAGGCGTTATATACGCAATATATATGAATATGATGAAAAGGAAAAAGGAAAAGGAACAAGGATATGTTGAAGTGATTGTTTATGATTTTGTGCCTAGTTAATACTGTTATATTATTGGTTTTGTTGCCACACTACTGGGATTATTCTCACCCCTTTGGGGCTGCTATTTTCCTAAATGGCAGGAGGACGTAAAAGCATTTGAAGGAGTGATGTTTGTTGTTGCTTGCTGATGCATGGATTTTCACTGTTGCTGTTTGATTGATTGGATGACTGTAATGCTTAACATTTTGATACTCTTGGATGACTGTGGACTTTATCACCTCTAGTTTACCTTGAACTTTTATGAACAGCGGCTTTTTTGGAAACGTTGTGAAAGAAATTTTTGAAAGACCTAAGTGCTGAAATTTTTACAGTGCACCTTGCGGGTGGTGTTTTTATGAGCAAACGAACTCCGATTTACTATTATTTTATATGCACGCGAAGCCCCCAACGTGCTCTGTCTAAATCACTTGAAATATTTTTTATCGTCCAACCAGAAGTGATAAAAATTTTGAAACGCGTTACGGATTTGTTTTTAGAATGAGGATCTTTGTTAGATTATGTGACGTTAAAGACTCTAATTCCGCTTAGCAAACGACTCTCTTGGATGCATACAAGGGAGGGCGTTACATAAAATATGTAGCTTTTTGACTTCTTTTTTTTTTAAAAAAAAATTAACCTCCAAAAAAAAGTAAATTTTTGATAACTTTGTAGTATAAGTGTATTTTCTTTTTTCCTTTTCTTTTTTTTTTTGAAAAAAAAAACAACTTTTGGCTAAAAAAACATCTTATCCGAACTGAGAATAAATCTTTGGTACTATTGCTACATCAAAGATTCAGTGCATCTCACCAACGAAAATATTATATGTCAACTAATTTTATTTTATTTTTCTGTGAAATTTTTTTTCTCTCCTCTAATGTATATTGCTTTCAATGATGAGATGCACTGAATTTTAATACAGCGGTAGTACCAAATATTTATTTCCACTGTAAATAAATCTTGACCATACTGAGTGGGGCATAGGGACCACTTAATGGGACCTAAGGCCTCTTAATGAGGTCAGGAAATGGGGAAAGGAGAAGTGGGCTAGGAGAATCAAAGCCTCATGCTCTTCAATCTTCACGACGAATCTCGTAATTTATTGCGCTAAACTGATGCTAAGGAACATTATACGAATATTCAATTTTACACATATTGATATGGAATATTTTTAAGATACTTTGATTTGATCTATTATTTTTTTGTTTTTGTTTTTTGAATACAAAGATTTGATCTATTATTAACAAAATTATTGTAAATTAATATTCAATATTACCTTTATTCTAAATTACTTGATGTTAACGATCAATAAACCAGAAAAAAGCTTGTACCAAAAAAAAAAGCAAAGATTGAGAAAAATTGATGAAAAAATAAACAAAGAAGAGATAAATAAATAATACATAAACAAATAAATATATTCAAAATAATTAAATATTGGGAAAAATGACTAAAATGGTTTGTCCGGAATATTAGGAAATAAGTCTACTCCTTAGTGATGCTAATATCTTCCATCCATTCAATCTTAAGAGAAACTATACGTCAATCAGTTTCTCACTTCATCAAATCCTGTTTTACTACTTTTTCCCTACAAAGTTTCAACCTACCTTTTTTCCTTATGTGTCATGCTCTTGGTAACAAACTTGTGTTCTTACGGGAGCATCCGAATGATATACCTAAACCATTTCAATATATGCTCTCTTATCTTTTTATCTATCAAAACTACTCTTACTTTTCGTCAAATATCCTTACTTCTTATTTATTTCATCCTTGTATACATTCACATTAACATACTTATTTATGCAACTCTCATTTTACGCTAATTTTCTTTATGTGCTTACCAACATTTAGCTTCGTATAACATTTTAGACCTTATTGTTATTCTATAAAAAAATTATTTTAGTCACGGAAGAATTTTGCGATTGCACAAAAATTCCTATGCATAACCATTTCATCCAAATTGCTCTGATTCTATGGTTTATATCCCCATCAATCCCCCCTTCAATTTGCAACATTGATCTTAGATGTCTAAAAGCATATTTCTTGGATACCTCTTATCCCAACATATGAACAAAAAAGTTTCTTCTTATCTTGTCATAGCTAACTTACGTTTCGTGTGCTCAATCTTATTTTAAATTAACGTAAATTTTTTAAACTCCGACATGCATCTTATATAATTCTAATTTGTTGTTAACACGAGCCGTGGTCTTATTAATAAGTGCAATATCATTTGCAAATAATATGTTCCATGTCATCTCTTACATTGATATCTTTTGTTAGCTCATCCATAATTAAGATAAAAAAGGACTCAAAGCAAAAACTAGGTTTAACTTGGTGTAAACCTACTATGATTGGAAATTAACTTAATATTTTATTACAAGCCTGCACACATATAGTTACACATCATACATAATTGTCAAGTATCTGCAAACTTTATTAGCATTTTTTTCTTCTCAAGAACCTACCATAGAACCCTTTTTTTAGATACATGTAGGAATTGAATACATAATCTAATACAACCATCTCAAACCCCTCACCACTAGACTAATCCTAGTGGCTTATGTAACAGTCCATTATGTACCGGTATGTTATCATCACATATGATATTAAACACAATTACAATCACAGTAATTGAATTAAAATACTGTAAAACTTTTTCCTTTTTAATGACGTTTACATTTAAAAATGCCCGTATTTAGCAAAACTCCAAACTGTGATCATAACCCAAAAGCAATTGCGGAATCATAAATCCTATTGCTTAACATCATACAACATATATCAAAGGTTCCTAAGTGGTTCCTATAAATCAACAAAGCCAAATTCATGATTTCACAACTTCTAACAACGAGTAGCTCACAGTTTTTATGAAACCGGGAATGATTCGCTTATCCATAAATTCTCATGTTTTAGTATGTTAATCTAGACTTCCTAAAAGTAAAAATTTTTTTTTTTTATTTATAATTTCTATCAAATATTTTCTCTCTCCTCTATTGTGTATTACTTTCATTGATAAAATACACTGAATCTTAGTAGTACCAACTATTTATTCCCAAGTGTAAATAAATCTTGACCATACTTAATGGGACCTAAGGCCTCTTAATGAGGTCATGAAACGGGGAAAGGAGGAGTGGGCTAGGAGAATCAAAACCTCATGCTCTTCAGTCTTCACAACGAATCTCGTAATTTATTGCGCTAAACTGATGCTAAGGAACATTATACGAATATTCAATTTTACACATATTGATATGGAATATTTTAAAGATACTTTGATTTGATCTATTATTAACAAAATTATTGTAAATTAATATTCAATATTACCTTTATTCTAAATTACTTGATGTTAACGATCAATAAACCCAAAAAAAATCTTGTACCAAAAAGAAGAAGCAAAGATTGAGAAAAATTGATGAAAATATAAACAAAGAAGAGATAAATAAATAATACATAAACAAATAAATATATTCAAAATAATTAAATATAGGGAAAAATGACTAAAAGGGTTTGTCCTGAATATTAGGAAATAAGTCTACTCTTTTATGATGCTAATATCTTCCATCCAATCAATCGTAAGAGAAACTATTATTGGGTCAATCAGTTTCTCACTATATATACTTTTTTATTTTTAATTTGGGATACTTTATAATTTTTTTTTAAAATTAAAATAAATATGAAGTGTGCCATTATTAAATTAATAAATAAAATAAAGGTACACATATGTGAATAGAAAAAAAAATGATATATGATATGAAAATATAAAAGATTTTAAATATTAAATTTTTCTTTGTGGGTTAATGGGTTTGCAAAAAGTGAAATTAGGTGGCCCATTGAATTAAAGAAAAACGGAGACCCAATTTCTCATAACCCTAATATTCCAGTGTTTAGCATCGGTTTCACTGAGAAAAAAACCAGTTCTGTTATTTTTCTGGTTTTAGCCAAAACTAAAGATTAACTCGCGAAGTCCATGGTTTTTCGCAAACCAAACCAAATTAATTTTTATAACTTTATTTTTAAAATTTTAAATTTTTTTTTTTCTCTCTTATGGTTCCATCTATGGTTTCTCTCTTCTTGTTTCGTTTCTGGTTTCATTTATGGTTTCGTTTCTTTTCTTTTTTGTTTCTTAAGGCTATGCCTTCGATCTGATTTTTTCGGGCATTTTTTGAACCGAACACCGGTTTTCGAACCAGTCGGGTTTGGACCGGTTCACACCGGTTCACCTGCAAGTCCGATCCAATATACTACCCGGACCGGTCACACAACCGGTTTACCGGTTTCCGGGTTGAACCGGCCGGTCCGGTCCGGTTTTTACAACACTGCTTCCATCCATTCAATCTTAAAAGAAACTATACGTCAATCAGTTTCTCACTTTATTAAATATTGTTTTACTACTTTTTCCCTACAAAGTTTCATCCTACCTTTTTTCCTTATGTGTCATGCTCTTGGTAACAAACTTGTGTTCTTACAGGAGCATCCGAAGGATATACCTAAACCATTTCAATATATGCTCTCTTATCTTTTTATCCATCAAAACTACTCCTACTTTTCGTCAAATATCCTTATTTCTTATTTATTTCATCCTTGTATACATTCACATTAACATACTTATTTATGCAACTCTCATTTTACGCTAATGTTGTTTATGTGCTTACCAACATTTAGCTTCGTATAACATTCTAGACCTTATTGTTATTCTATAAAAAAATTATTTTAGTCACGGAAGAATTTTGCGATTGCACAAAATTCCTATGCATAACCATTTCATCCAAATTGCTCTGATTCTATGGTTTATATCCCCATCAATCCCCCTTCAATTTGCAACATTGAACTTAGATGTCTAAAAGCATATTTCTTGGATACCTCTTATCCTAACATATGAACAAAAAAGTTTATTCTTATCTTGTCATAGCTAACTCACGTTTCGTGTGCTCAATCTTATTTTGAATTAACGTAAATTTTTTAAACTCCAACATGCATCTTATATAATTCTAATTTGCTGTTAACACCAGCCCTGGTCTTATGGTCTTATTAATAAGTGCAATATCATTTGCAAATAACATGTTCTATGTCATATCTTACCTTGATATCTTTTGTTAGCTCATCCATAATTAGGATAAAAAAGGACTCAAAGCAAAAACTAGGTTTAACTTGGTGTAAACCTACTATGATTGGAAATTAACTTAATATTTTATTACAAGCCTGCACACATATAGTTACACATCATACATAATTTTCAAGTATCTGTATACTTTATTAGCACTTTTTTCTTCTCAAGAACATATCATAGAATCCTTTTTTTTAGATACATGCAGGAATTGAATACATAATCTAATACAACCAACTCAAACCCCTCACCACTAGACTAATCCTAGTGTCTTACGTAACAGCCCGTTACATACCAGTATGTTATCATCACATATGATATTAAACACAATTACAATCACATTAATTGAATTAAAATACTGTAAAACTTTTTCCTTTTTAATGACGTTTACATTTAAAAATGCCCGTATTTAGCAAAACTCCAAGCTATGATTATAACCCAAAAGCAATTGCGGAATCATAAATTCTATTGCTTAACATCATACAACATATATCAAAGGTTGCTAAGTGGTTCCTATAAATCAACAAAGCCAAATTCATGATTTCACAACTTCCAACAACGAGTAGCTCACAATTTTTATGAAACCGAGAATGATTCGTTTATCCATAAATTCTCATTTTTTAGTATGTTAATCTAGACTTTCTAAGATTTTCAACAAGGTATTATATGCTTAATTTGGAGCTGTATAACTCAAGTTACATCCGCCGTAAGTTAATTATCTAAAAATGCCAACAGTGAATACAGGGCAGCAAACAAAATGCAAAACAGAGGAATGTTCCCATGCCCTTTTTATTACCATGTTTTTACACAAGAAACTAGACATCTAGAGCTTTAATTTGACATAAAGTACACCTAGTTCGATAAGATACGAAGGAGATATGATCGTCGCAACTTAACGTCAAAACTAGCAGGAAGTCATACCAAACTTTAGTACAACGTAAATGTCATATTATGATCTTTACTTATTCCTCAAGTTATTATTTATTTATTTCTACTTATTTCAACACATAGGATTTTATATCATCAAATTCATAACTAATCCAATTACACCATTTCTTCATTCATGCTCACAACATCATATCAAGGCCATCCAACTTCACAATAGGCTTCATGCCTTTCCATCATTGTTACTATAATATTACATATCAAACTATCCAAGGGAATATAATTACAATTGCATCATTGACAAAATCTACATTTTTCATATTACATTTACAACTCTTCTTCAATGAATATTCAAGTATTTACAAGAGTAAAGTACCTTTTGAGTCCTCAATAAATATCACATGTGCCATTTTAATCTTTAAGAAGAAAAAAGTCGACTTGTGGTCCCTCTAAAATTCAAAATAGATCTAATTAGTAGAAATTGTTGTCCCTCTGAAATTCAAAGAAGAGCCACGTTAGTCCCTCAAAAGGACTAACATTGGTCTATTTTGAATTTTAGAAGGATCACGAGTCGAAATCTTTTTTCCAAGGGATTAAATTGGGCCCCATGATATTTGTTAAGGACCCAAAATATACTTTACTCTATTTACAAATACCACATATCATCATTCTCATACAAAATAATCAACATACATAGTGTTTTATCAATAAAGATACAACATGTTAATCCAACTCCAAGGTATTTGAGCCTCTCAAGCTCCACGTGAGGTCCTTCCTCCTTCAGGTAAAGTACTTGAAACGTGGTCCCCCCACTTGACCCAAAGGATATTGGCATTTTGTGGAAAAGTAGTGGTTTGCAGGATTTCTTGTTGAGCAAGGAGGCTAGGCTTGGAGGAACCTACATTGAGTCATCATAAGAATGTTGCGTGGAAACCCTGTAGTACCTAATGCAAATCCGCAGCCTGATCTTGTAGCTACAGTGTTGACTACTCTACAGGCTGAGACGACTACAAATAGGCAGATGATAGAGAACCTAATGAAATCCAGTTAGGATATTCTCACTACCTTAATGACTGAGATGAGGGCAGAGATGGAGCGAAATAGGAGAGCTGATTCTCCTCCACACACTGCTACTCTACCTCTTACACCTACTCCTATTTCTCAAGAGGGTAAGAGTAGGGCTGGTCATCACACTGGTGATGCTAGTCAGCAAACTGTTCTTGTTGAGCCTTATGTTGAGCATGTTGATGAGGCAGATGTCGAGGAAAGAAGACTGGTTTCTTTCAGAAAGCACAAGTCTCCATCATTTTTGGGATCCAAGGATCTTAAGGTTGTTACTACTTGCTACAAGGAATGAACAAGATGCATCTACTTTTCAGTAGCCTGGAATGGAAGAACTCCATAGTTAAGTGTGTTTAGCTTGGAGCAATTCTGATATAGGTGACTCCTGGAAAATTTTCCCAAGAAGTGTGAGTGAGGACAAAGCACGCTGAAAAGTCTCGTGTTAGTTTATGGGAATAGTCATTGATCTTGCAAGCGGCGGAGCGTTGTAACTTACACCACATAACCTTTCTTGAAACCCTATCACACACGCCTTCTTAAGATCAATTAACACAATATGTAAGTCCTTCTTTCTTTTTCAATATATTTTCATTAACTATCATATAAAAAAATAGCCTCCATGGTAAATCTTTATGATTTAAATCCAAATTGATTTTACAAAGATCTTGGTCTCTATTTTACGTAGTATGACTCATAAGCTTAATGCTTCCACAGTTAGAACAATTTTTGATATCTTTCTTATTTTTGCAGATAAGCACAAGCATACTCTTCCTCCATTTACTGGGTTGTTAAAAAAAAATTGTTAACTTCTATTCAAATTATAAGGTGTCAAAGGATCATATATATATAAAATTTAGTATTTGTTTTTTTAAAATACATAGAGTTATATCACTTTAAGTCAAATTAAAGACACAAGTAATAAAAATAATGGGAGGGAAAATAAGTGAAATTTTTTAAATTTAAATTTTTGTGTCTCAATATTATGTATATAGTATTTTTTTCTTTTAAAATATATAGAGTTATATCTATAAAAAAAAAGACATAACTCTATGTTTTTTTTTTTTAAAATTTTAACTCTATGTCTTTTAAAAGAACAAATATCTTTCTCATATATATATATATATATATATATATATATATATATATATATATATATATATATATATATATATATATATTTATTCGAAAAAAACCTTGCGTCTTGCTTCTTGAACTGCATTGTAGCATTTTTATTCTAGCCAATATATACTTTTGCGAATTTTCCTTACGAAGACATTCATGAAAATATCTAAAACACTCCGTTTTCTGTTTAATTGCCTACATTATATTTTACAACTACATATTTTATGACGTGTTATCACATAATTAAATCCTTAAATTAAACGATAGTATAATACACAAAAGGGGAAGGTTACAAAAAATCAGTGAAAACAAATTAAAATTAGATTCTTGTCTACATCGAGTTAGTTGGGAGATTTTACTGGTTACTAAAATCCAAAAAAAGAAAAGAAAAAAAGAGAAGACTCATGTATTCAAAAAAGAAAAAGAAAAGGAAAAGAAGACCCAAACATGTGGGCTATACTAGGCCCAAAGAGATTGAAGGAGGCAATCGTAATTTTCTCCACAACAGAAAAATTAGGGTTTCGTTGTTGTTCCCTTCCCACCCTCTCTACCTATTTAATCCCTCCATTCTCTTCACCTTTATCAATCACTGCTTCCATTCATTTTTTCTTCAACGATTACTTTCAAATTCTTCTCTTCCGATGTCTCATGTTCTCTCGTTCCAAGTTTTAATTTTTCTCTTCCTTTTCGATTTTGTGGCAGTGATGACGAATTTATATATACCATCAAACTATGAAAGCTAAATTGAGCTTGTTGATGCCATCGATAATCTCTGAGCCTATTTTTATTTTAAAGTTTTTATTTTAACTTTTGGATTTTTTTGTTGGGTTTGAATTAGTAGAGAAAAATAGGCAACAAATTAGAGTCTCTGATTCGCCTATTCCATGGCGCTTTCAGTGCTGTACGTTGCCGACAAAGATTTGGAGCTGAGATTCTGGCATTTGCCTTTGATTTTCTTCAGGCTTATGCATTCAGATGCTCCTACATTTTCAATCGTTTCTGTAAAGACCCATTTTTTTTTATTAGAAGAGTTTAATGGTGAACATAAGAATTCCCCCCCCTTTTTTTGTTGAAAAAATGTTTCATTTTTATTTAATAGTTATTTTCTATTATTTAGATCTGTGTTTTTTTAAAAAAACTGTTCCTATTTTTTTATTGGCATTGATTGTTTAATTGTAGGATTAATTTGATTGAGAGGGTTATATGCTTAAGGCAATCAAGCACTGAACTCAGGGTCATAATAAAGCTATTAAGTTGGTTTTTCTCCCTTTTGTGTTTGATGAAATTTGATTGGTGTAAAACAACCAACTCCCAGTGTTACGAATCATGATAAAGTTTAATCCCAGTTTGAAAATATTATTGTTTTACAAACTGTGAGATTGAAAGGATTATATTCTTGTGTTGATTCTAATTTCGAAGAGAACCATTTGAAGTTGCTGTTTGTGTTGGTCAAAACAAAATACAAAGGCTTTAGCAAAAAAAGTAAAAAGATACACACCAAATGATTTAGGATATGAGAAGCAATAAAAGATACTAAGGGTCAAGGCAATGTACCAAACCAATTTAGACACTCAAGGCCAGGGCCTCCGTAATATGACTGTAGATTTTCCTTGTAAATTGTTATGTTCACCATTTCAGGAACTTCTTGTGACTACGGAATTGGTAATACAAAAGAAAAATACTAAGCATTTTTAAAAATTAGCTGAAAATCTGCATGGGGCAGTCTCCGTGTGGAGTCCGCATAGCACAAGACACCCGAGAATTTCATCAATGACATTTTAAATTTTTTTAAAAATATGTAAATTTAAGGTATTGTATTACTGTTGTTTTTAACTTGGCAAATACTATGGCAGATATATTTGAACAAAAGGTTGAATGATTCTTGGTTGTAAGATAAAAAAGGAGATGTTATTCATGTAGTTCTACTATACATTTTTGATGAAATTAATTTATGGTTTGCCCTTACCTTAAAATAAAGAGTAAGATTAAGGATATTTTAACTATTAAAAATTCTTATTACTAAGTACTAATTTAATATCCATAACATCACCATTGGTCAAGGAGAGAAAATGTTAAAACGTCGTTGAAGAAAGAGAAAATATTAATCTAATGGTGATTAGATAAGTAGTAAGTTGATAGTGAAAAGTTTTGATAGTAAGAATATCTCTACTATAAAATAGATAGCTATTCTTGACATTTAATTTTTATGATTTCCAAGGAGAGGTTATACATACCATCATCTACTTTAGGGAAAAAAAATTAAAATCCCTTGTGGTTTTAATTATTTATACCCTTATATTTTTTTTTAATCATTTACCCTATGATTTTTTTTTCATTCAGACTCATTCTTAACACCATTAGAAACTAAAATAATCTATTTTATCATTCTTAGAAAAGAAAAGAAAAAAACTAAACTAATGTTTCTATTTTAACTTTCTTAGTAAAAAAATAGATTGAGGACAAAAAAATAAAATAAAAGAAGAAATAAGACCAAATATTTTGAAAACTTACAATATTTATAGAAAAGACTAAAAATAAAAAAATAAAAAATAGAAGAAAAAAACCAAATATGTCTAAATCAAAAAGAAAAAAATAGATTAAAGAGACAAAAAAGGAAATAAGATTAAATATGTTGAAGCTTACAACATAAAAACTAAAATAAAGGGTAAATGATTTTTTTAATCACCGGAGATAAAGTTATCTCCAGTGAGCTCAAAACGACGTCATTTTGGGATGTAAATCAAGGTGTTTTTGTAATTATAATATATTGCAGGATTATATTAGTCTTTATCATTATAATTTTTTAATTTTATAACCCAAAACGACGTCGTTTTGAGCTCAGTGTAGATAATTTTATCTATGGTGACCGGAGAAATATTTTTCCAAAAACAAAATAGTGTAAATAAAAAATAGATTGGAGACCAAAGAATAAAAGAATGAGATTATATATTTAAGGGGACGGTTATACTTACCACCATAAGTTTATAATATAAAATTAAATCTAATGGTTCATAATTATCCCTTATAATTCTAATTTTACTTTCTCATTTTTATTGTCTCTCTAGGTTTGGAATCTGCACACCTCTTTCTCTATCTAGATTTGAAAATCATCTCACTTTTTTATTGTTAAATTTTTTTTTGATGTTCAACTCCAACAAAAATATCTCAAGACAAATAATCAGACAGATAAATTAATGCTTTCCATAGTCACTGAATAAATTTCTGAAATCGCAATTCTTTTGAAACAATTCATTATATATGCGCTTTCATATTACTTATTACTGATTCTCTGAGTATTTGACTTCTGGTGATGTCGTATCTTCTTCAAATTACTTGTATGTTTGCAATGGTGGCTAAAAGATACAGATCAAAGTGCTCATATATAATCATTTGATTGAGGGCTAAAAAAGCGATTTCAAATATCCTTCCACCATCATCAGAAACGGATTCATGTAAGACAAATCTTGAATTTCGAAAGAGGTGCAGTTTTCAAAAAATAAAGAGGAGATGAGAGAGTAAAAATTAGGATTATAAAGGATAATTATGTACCGTTAGATTTAATTTTAATCTAACGGTGAGGAGATTGATTGTAAGGGTGGTAAACTTACCTGGTGGTAAGTATAACCGTCCCCTAAATTTAAATAAAAAAGAAGAAAATAGACTGACGATAAAAAAGGGATAAATATGTTGAAATTTTATAACACTGATTTTTTTTTTGTCTTATTTTTTTTCATTTCTTTTAAAAGTGATAGAAAAGACTAAAGGTGAAAAAAATAAAAATACAAAATAAAAGAAGACTAAACATATGTAAATAAAAAAGAAAAAAATAGACTGAAGATAAAAAAAGAAATAAAAATATATTAAAAATTCACAACATTGATCTTTTCTTCTAATTTTTTTTTTTCATCTTTGGTCTATTTTCTTCTTTTTTTAATTTAGATTATTTTAATATTTTTAAATTTTAATCTTTTACGTGAGTTGTAAATTTCCATAATTTTCGGTCCTACTTTTCCTTCTATTTTTTTTGTCCTCACTCTAATTTCTTCTTTTTGATTTGGATTATATGTATTTTTTGTTTACTTTTAGTCTTTTTATTACTGTTATAAGCACCTTTGAGCCTTTAACCTGACTTGTGTAAATTTGGCCTAAGTCGTTTATTTTGGTTGTTGGATACAAACTTCGACTTGTGTAAAAACTCGTTTAATAATAAAGTCACATGCTCCAATTTCAAAGCTCGACATTAAAGCCTATCATACTGGCCTTGCATATAGGGGTGTCAATATAGGTTTTGACATGCGGGACGACCCGTGACAAGACACGAAAATTTGTGTTCGTGTTGACCCGCAAAAAAATTCGTGTCGTGTTCGTGTTGAAAAAATGACACGTAAAAAATTTGTGTCGTGTTCGTGTTGATGTATTCGTGTTCGTGTGCACCCATTTTTTTTAATTATTATTATTTTTTTAATTTTTTATTATTTATTTTTTAATTTTTTTTAATATCGATCCTTTTTTTTTAATTTTTTTTGCCAATTACCATTTTGACCCCTATTTTGCGTATTATTCGTGTCGTGTCAACCCGCAGAAAATTCGTGTCGTGTCAGTGTTGAAGATTTTGACACGAACAAAAATTCGTGTCGTGTTAGTGTTGATGTATTCGTGTCGTGTCGACCCATTTTGACACCCCTACTTGCATACCATTGTTTTTATTTTACATTTTTTATACTACTCCTTAATAAACCCAACCTAATTTTCACTTCCTCTTCGTGGTCCGTCATCATTTTTGTTGTCTTATTTTTTTTTTAACAAGCTTAGCCAAGTTTTTTTTTTTTTTTTTTTTTGTAAATAAGTCAGGCTACATGCCAATAATTATATTCATAACAGGTTACAGACTAGGCTAATCTGACATATTTAAACATAGATTTAGCCTTTTAAGATCAAAGCTTAGTCCAGCCCATTAACTCCCCTAGTTATAAGTTTTCAATATATTTGATCTTATTTTTTCTTTTATTTTTTTAATCTATTTTCTTCTTTTTGATTTAGATATATTTGATATTTTTTTCCATTTTCATTATTTTTTTTAATACTTTCTATTAGTGTTGTAAATTTTCAATATATTTGAACTTATGTCTTTTTTTATTTTTTATACATAAAGAAAAGCTAAAAAGCAGGAAAAACAAGAAAAATAAAATCGACACCCCTAATTTGAGGAGTGACTGAGGAGTCTGCAAACAAAAGTAAGAGTAATTGAGGAGGAGGTTCAGAGAAGACAAATTCATTATCTATATCCGGGCGGTCTAGCAAGAGGTTCGGCAGGTAATCGGGGCAACAATTGGCCTCCCTCGGTGTATGAATAAAGTGGACTTGACAGTTACGATTGATAATTGCTTGAATCCGAGTCACAAAAGATGACTCACGAGCTTTCTCACCATGCCTAGTGAGCAATGCAACAACAGAGCTTTAGTTGCTTTCGATGATTAGTTTCCTGACAACCTTATTCCAAGCTATCTGGAGCCCTTTCTAAACACCCCACAATTTTACATTCCATGCTAAACAAGTACCAATTTTGTAAGAAAATCCACCTTTTCGCTGGCACTTGAGTTTCGCCAGCACCCCACTACAAGCAGCAACCCCCAGATTACCCATAGAAACACCATATGTATTTAATTTAATAAATTCTTCAGGCACAAGAAGCCAAATAATAGTACGCTGGACCGAAAGAGAGGTGTCTTGTAGAAATGCATTGCACACTTCCTGTGCATTTTCAATCACAGCGAGATGCAAGTGGATAAAATGAGGGGATTGATGGTCATGTGCAACTAAATAATCCACTGCCATATCATCCAGTAGCCAACAACAAAACGAGTAGCCAATGGGATCGTACCTGTGTTTTCCCTGTTATGACTCCAGCTCCATCGTAGCCACTCAAGTATATCAACCTCGAAGAAGGTTTCCTTTTGTGAAGGAGGCAGAATAACAGCCCATATCGTTTTGATAATGGGACAGTCCCTAACAGAATGAAGTTAGGTTTCTACTGGTTCATTGTAGATGGGGCATCGAGAAACCCTATAAGACCAATAAGCACTCTATGCATTGGTAGGTAATCTGTTATGCGCTAACTTCCATTGAGAGATTTTCATGCGCTGAGGACCTTTCCAACCTTATAGTTTTCTCCATAACGCATAGAGCAAGTGGGCATCATCTGTCGTGGCCTCTAATAGAGATGTATAACAGTTTTTTACCATGACCCTAGCCGTATTTTTAAGTCTTCCAACCTAACGATTCGATCCATCCTCCAAAGCAGGTGGCAAGCAACTCCGGATTTGCTGTATAGTATTTTTAGGTAGCCAAGTCCGTAGTAGCTCAACTTGCCAGTTGACGTTGTCATCCATGTAATCATACACATATTTGTGGGCTTCTTCTTTCAGGACGGGATTAATAATTCTTTTAATCAAGGGATGAAGTTTCGGTGCCCACCTATCCTTCCAGAAAAAAACTGAAGTACCATCTCCAATCTTCCAAATGACCTTATTTCCATAATAGCCAAACATGACAGAGAGCCGACCATAGCCGGGAACAATCAGCCCTCTTAATGAATATAGAGATGTCAACCTCGCTGCCCATGTGTTTTCTTTTCAGAAATCTTACCCACAAAGAGTATGCTTCGTTATGGAATCGCCACGCCAACTTTGAAAGGAAAGCATAGTTCATAATTTTTTTGTCGCTTCAGTCCCAGCCCCCCAAACTCCTTTGGCAATGTTAAGGAATCCCATCCAATCACATGATGCCTACGGGTAGTCTCACTTTCACCCCAGATAAATCTTCTCTGAATGTTTTCAATTTCATCACAGATGGCCATAGGGAGCTTACCATGCTGCATGTTAAAGTAAGGGATCGAATATAAAACGGGTTGGGATAACGTAATCCTTCCTGCTTGTGATAAAGTCTGTTGCTGCCAACCACCAAGCTTATATTTAAATTTATCAATAATGTGCTCATATTGTTGTTTAGTTGCTGCCCATGTATCATCCAAGCACCCAAATATCTTCTTACATTGCGCACCTGTTTGAAGCCGGATCTCTCAATAATGTCCTTAGCATGCTGCTCTGATGTGTTCTTGGAGAAGAAGACACTAGTCTTCTGAACACTCAATTTCAATCATGATATCTGCTCAAACAAATTGATACATTTTAGCATTATTTTCATTTGAGGAAGCGATGCCTCTGCAAACAGCATTAAATCATCAGCAAACATTAGATGGGAGACTGGAGGCTCACCTCTACCTACCTTAATGGGATACCAAAGTTTCCCTACCACTGCTGTGTTGTTGATATGACTCAGCTTGTTCATTGCCACCACAAAAATATAAAGTGAAGGGGGCTCCCTTTGATGAACACCCCGATGAGTTAAAATCATACGTCTGACCACCATTCCACAATACATTAATAGAGGAAGAGGTAAAAACATTCATAATAAGCTCACCAAGTGATCGGGTAACTAGAGGATTCTTTAAGTAATTCCAGTTCAATCGGTTATAGGTTTTCTCTAAGTCAACTTTAATTGCTATAAAAGGGCACTTGCGACGCATCTTGTGCATACTATGAATTAGTCCCTATATAATGATAATATTATCATGAATCTACCTTTTTGGGATGAAGCTATCTTGGCAATGAGAAATGAGTTGCTCCATGAAGGGTTTGAGCCTGTTGACATGTAGCTTGCTAAAGAACTTGTACAGAACGGAGCAGAGAGATATTGGACAGAATTGACTCATCTGAGATGGGGTTGTTTGCTTCAGGATTAACACCAATAAAGTAGAGTTGACGCGCGGGATGGACTCAGGATGCTGCCATATTTCTTATATACAACCACATATATGATCTTTTAATATGTCCCAGTTCATTTGAAAAAATATAGTTGGATAGCCATCTCGTCTTGGTGCCTTATACGCTCCTATATCAAATAAGCAATGCCTGATTTCCAATACTAAAGGCAACCCAGATAGAAGATTAAGGTCGGTATGGGAAAGCACAGGCCACATGTTATCTAAGGAGACCCATCTTCTGTATTCCACATCTTCGAGAAAGATATTGTTATAGAAGAAACATGCCAAATCACAAAGACATTGAGGGTCCTCTACCAACTATTGGTGCCACCCTGTAGTCGAAAAATCTTGTTTATGTAACACCCCGTTACTGGATCAGTGTGTTATCATTAATTATGATATTAAGCACATTCACAATCATAGCAGTTATTTGAAATTACGGGACAACTTTTTTCTTTTTAATATCGTTTTCACTTTTAAAATAACTGTATCAAACAATATAGAGGAATTAAGAATATAGTAGCTTAATACCATACAACTTACATTTGAAGGTTGCTAAGGGGTTCTAATAAACCAACAAAGCTTAAAATTCATTCTATCCATGTTTAACACTAAATGCCTTCACCTTTTTGTTTACTCTAGGAATTTTATACTTCCCCAATGATTCTCATTTCTTAATATGTTAAATAATTCTTTGTTAGCTTCGCGTGGGTTCAAACCTCGCTCAATATGAAGTGTCATAGCTCAAGTTATGAATTTTCTAAGAAAAAGATGCCAAACTGGCAGGGGTCCCGCGTTGATAAAAGTGCCACAAGACAGAGGTACAATGCCAGTAGCGCCAAGGCGTGACATCCTTACAGTGTTGCGGCACTAATAGCGCCAACTTGGCGCTAACAGCGCCATAGGTCTGGAGACAAGCACCAAAACAGGGAAATTCAACCTACTTATGTATTTCACCTATAACTTGAGTTATACTAATCCAATTGACACAATTTTGGTCTTGTTGAAAAGCTATAAGAAATATTTATAACTTTCAAGAAGGCCAACAACTAATTCTTAAACATAATCTAAGTGGCATGGACATCCCCCATGCTCACTAATATCCAAAATGATAAAATGAGGCATATGCAAAATAATCAAGAGACTTAGGATTACATATGAACAACAAAAGCATGGTAAATACAACTACATGAAATACCATGTTCATATACTAAGTCCTCTACACAAGGAATGCCAACATGTACATATACAAATCTTCTAAAGTGACATATGAATCTCATGCACCAAAATCTGCCTCCACCACTAGGTGGGCTTCTTGTCCGAAGCTCCAATGTGCTCACCTGAACCTGAAATGGTGCCCTAAAGAGGGGTGATATATATATATATATATATATATATATATATATATATATATATATATATTAGTAAACCAATGGCTCAGTTAATGTGCATGCAATGATACATATATAAACAGTATAACATACAAAATCACATCACAAATAGGCACAATTTAAGAACATCCACTAAAGGATTCATTCAAGGACCCCATCAAACTTATCCTGTGATGCTTCCTAGTGCCTCTCCCATGGTTGAGAGACTCCATGGAAAACCTAACAGGAACTACCAAGGAGATCTATCTAGCGAAAGTCTCAGGTTTGGAGCTCCTTATTGCCGCTCTCAGAGATGACTGTACGAAAAAACCTGACCGAAACTTCCCAAGGGAGAATAAACCGGTGGAAGTCCAAACCAATACATCTACTGGCTAGAGATGACATTTGCAATATCACACAACATGCCACATGCATGTCAATCAACATGTCAATAATGCATGAACATATTATTACATACATTATCAAAGAGCACACATCCAACCATTACCCACAACTTAGACATGGTGGAACACACAAGGGGATTAACCCTAGTTCCAAGAGTTTACCTCAATTCCACAAGCAATGCACTCCAATGTTAGCTCCAAGCTCAATCCACCTCTATTAAATAAGTGAGAGGTAAGCTACAATGATCATCAACAACTTGGTCAACAAGTCACAACGATTCTACAATCCACAACAAACTTCATGACGTGCACTGTCAAACCCACGCAAATTACCGAGCTTTAGGTTTGTAGTGATAGGGAAACTCGGATCGTCTCCCAAAGAATCTGCTTAAAATCAGAACGCTCTGTACATATAAAAGGGAATGAGGGGTTTTGTTGATTAATTTAAATAAAAAAATATATCAAAAAGATGAATTTGAAATCGTAATTTAAAATAACCAACCTAAGGATATAATTCCTAGGACGTCTTTCCTCGGATAAAAAGATATTAGAATCGTGATTAATGTCAATTGAATCAGAATCCTTATTTTCAATTGAGAACCCTCTCAAAGCGATCGCTTAACGTTTGATCAAATATGGTGCTTCTACTCATACAATCGCAGAGTATTAACCCTTTTGATTTAAGGTCATCGGGTCAATCAATCTAATCATCAAATATGATGATTAATCCCTTTTAATAATCGCAATCGCGAACCTAAGATTGAATATCCACAATCGCACGGTATCAATCTGAGTTGGGAAGGGAAACGAATCTGATTTAAAACAAAACGCAGATCCTCAAGACTAATCCATGGAATCCGCTACTCTTAGGTTGATTTAAGGGTTCTTAGCCTCGCATGGCTAAGGTAAACATGATTAAAAATTAAAAAGAATAAGAACACAAGATGAAGAAGAAGAACAGAAAGAGTGCAGAATTTCGATAAAGAAAACTTAAACAAATTGTTCAACTCCAAATCTGACTGCCAAAGGATTTCCTAACGTTTCCCTTAAATAACCCACATTCAGAACGGGTTAGGGTTTCACCACTTCGGCCCATACATAAAATAAAATCTGAATAAAATAAAATAAAATATTAAAACATGGTCTTGGGCCCTAAACACATTGGGTTCTAATTAATTTACAAGTCCAAACGTCAATATAAAATTTCAACAAAAATGCGTCATCTTGGGCTCAGGTTTCGACCATCTTCCCATCCGAATTGGGCTTCAGTAGAAGAAATAGTGATTGTATCCCTTTCTGTTATCTGCAAAATGCAACAATAACGGAGTTAATCGGACATATTTAGAGTGAGATATGGCCAAAATACAAAAGTCGTGTAAATTTGGAAAATTATGACGAAAATCAATTAAACTCAATTAAAATCTAAATTATGATTTGACCCAAAAGAAATTTATTTAATTCAAATAAATCATAAAAATACCAACCAAGTGTAATAAATAATTGTAACAAAATATGTGTTATCATTTCGCCATTTAATCCAACACTATCAAACCATTACACATACCCAATGGGCATCTTACCACAATTTCTCTCAAATATGCTTATATAATCAATAGGTAAAGAAAATTATTCCTAGGGTTTTTCAATGGTTATATCATGCTTTAGCCTTCCATTTAACTCCATAATTGATGACACTAACAACCAACACATAATCTTCAACAACCATATTTAAGACTACAACCAACAATTCCATCATTTTCCTCCAAATTTTCACTAAGTTACAAAGCTATACATCACCGTGAATTTTATGTGTTCAATCTCATTCATTTACCATTCTAAGAATTTATTTACAAAAGAGCAACATCATCTAATGCTCCCAACCACCTCAACCCTCTTACACAATATTAAACATAAACCCATTTTTCAATCTCTATAAAAACTAAATGAAAGTTGGTATACTTATCCCCAATAGCTTCCTAAGGCTCCAAGGGTTGTTAATCAAGTGTTCAACCAAGCCAAAACACCACCAATAGCCCTCCCAATGCCCAAAACCGTCCTCCTCTACACAAAAGGATCTCTTCACTCAATTAATTTCAAGGAAAAACTACAACTAGAAAGTTGTTCACTAGAAGATTTAGAGTGGTTTTGATGTTCAAGGATTTGTGCTTTGAGGAGTGAAAGTGGGTGAAATCAAGCAACCAAGAGCTTGCCCTATGCTTCCACGGAAGAGCTCGACGGACAAGAAGAAGGAGGAGAGAGAAAGTGGCTGAAAACTGATTTCACACGTGTCTTATTCTTTCATTTAAGTGGGAGGTGGGTCCCACTTGTCACTTAACTCACTTAAACTTACCTATTTAATTAACCAAATTCAAAATCCATCAATTTTACCTTAACCCTACATATTTCTATTTCCTAGATCATTATTTCCAATTTCACTTTTACTGGTAAAATTACACCGCAATATTTTATCTAGTGAAAATCACTATTCATCAAATTTCTCGAAACATGCCTATGAATTGCAAATTTTGTTCTGAATCCATATCCGATATTATTTTTCTCAAATAAAGCTCCAATTTATCATTTCACTGTCTAGGGTTACACAATTGGCAATTTACCATTTTGCCCCTGATCAGTATTTTGACCCCAAATCTCAGGATCTTTACTAATTAAACCCTCCAACCCTCAATTAAACATCTAACATCATAATTAAATATACAAGGAGTTATAGTTTACACTTTTCTTGGCTATAATTTTCAGATAATAGAACCTCGTGCTCCGATCCCCATCAACGATCCACTTCTGTCGAGATTTCTAAAACCATAGTCGTCCCTCCCTATCAAGATCCATGTTCAACTCCTCCTAGAAATTATTCTCTAATTGGAAAAGACTGGCATCTTTATGCTGGAGCAATTGAGCCTGCAGATCCTCTAGCCTCTTCAACAACTCGGTCTTCTTTTGGAAAATGCTTCCATAAACCTCCTTATTCCATCGTCGTAAGGGTCGAACAAAGTCTCCCATCATGTGATTGATTTGACAGTCTCGTTTCCATTTTGTCTCTATAAGTTGTGAAAACCGAGGATGGTTCAGCCAATCTGCAACAAACCGGAAGGGTCTAGGAACCCATATATTCTGCGGACCTGAAATGCAGATAAGCAGAGATGATGATCAGAACAAGTACGTACCAGATTGCTAACGTCAGCCTAATGTTATTCTATCCGCCAGGATGCATTAGCACACACACGATTGAGCTTCTTATAAACACGAAGGAGATAAGGCCACTTAGGTTCTTTCCAAGTGTAGAAAGCACCAAAGCTCGACAAATCCTCCAAATTCCAGTCCTCCAATCGGGCTTTAAATTTGTCACATTTAGAAAGGTCCGGTGGACTACCTTTCTTCTTCTTTGTAACACTTGCAATCTCATTGAAGTCTCTCTCCCACCATCCAGGGCTCATCCATTTTCCTTTGTTATAAATCTTCCCAAAGGGACTGACAAAGATGCTTATTTGGACTAGCATTAACCGAAGTAAAATGAAACTTTCGCATACCTGGGATGTAGACGTGAGAAAGGAGAAATTGGGTAGATTGCCATACCACATCGACAGACACATATGAAGACGATCAAAGCCACCAAATACCACCCATAAATCTTTAAGCCTCTTCTAAGGCATATTTATCAACCCAATTTTCTTCAATAACTAATTGCGATTTAACCTAGAGGTGCAAGTCTTTATAAGAACTAACAGCCGAATCGAATATTTGACTGCTAAAAACTTCAAGTGCCAACCAAGATCCTTCTAGGCAACCACTCTTACGTTCCATATAAGGAACAAGCACATCATTGAGACAGAGGAGTAGCAAGCCTGATATGTTCCTGCAACACCTTGTTACTCAAAAGCAGATATCATTTTTGTTTGTTTGCATCCAAATTATTCTTTGGATTAATTTTTTTCTATTTTCCTTGGACTACCAACTGGTCTTGGGGTTGTCCCCACCATTTGACTTGGTTCTTTGGTCATGTTTCCACCACGATTACCATTTTTTGGGATGCACTCTCATCCATTAATTTAGAGGGGATCAGTAGAGAGCCAACTGGAGACTATAGAGGCCCAGTACTCTGTGACAGCTGCATCCTCTATTGTTTAACTCGCGACTGCAGGGGTAGCTTCCTCAATCTGATGAAATTCCACCGACTACTTATCGCCCAACACTAATATCCTATCTACTTTGCTTGCACTGTTCTTAGAAGTTGAGGGACTTCTTTGCATGTTCTTCTCTTGTCCCTGTGATTTTCCTTTACCTTTATTTTGACGTTGAACCTCCGTCTATTCACCATTGTCAGTCTCCTGCTGCTCTTGAGTGTTGTTGCCTGAGGTGATGACCCCCTTACTAGCTCCCATAGATACCACCTGAGCAAATAGATGTGTCTTGTGCCCATAGCGTCTGCAAGAAAGATAGATATGCAAAAAGCCTTCGTACTCAATCCTCATTCTTGTGCCCTCTATTTCATATTCCAATTGCAAAGGCTCTGTTAGGTTTAACTCAACACAAAGTCTTGCAAATTTCCCCAGGGCTATATTCGTAGCAACCAGGTCAACTCTTATAAATCTCCCAATAATGTTTCCTATTTGTTCAACCAGTTGCGTCTTGACATATTCTGGGGAGAATTCCGGCAACCGGATCTAAGCGACCACCTTATCCATCGTAGCTTTTGCAGGCTGGAAATTTGGGACCTATTCTTGAACGCTTAAATAATGATCTAAGATGATCCATGGTCCACCGTGCCTAGCTTTTTCCATGTACTATTTCCTTTCAAATCGTACAAGAAAGAAGTTATTTGGTACATCTTTTACCAGAATTCTTCCTTTCTTTGCCCACATGTGTTCCCGCCGTTGTTTCTTAAAGTCATAAGATGCCTTTTTTTCCCAGCAGCTTCACTGTCAATGTCTGCCGCCATTGTCGCCAAGCTCTTTGCTTAAACGTGTTTGACATTTTGAAGTTTGCAACTCCATTGATGTTTCTGTAGATCTGGATGTCGGGCTCCAACTCATGCCTTGCCACTAATGGTTCTCCAAAAAAGAAAAGTGATCATTTTCATTAGGAATAATCTCATCTTATTGATCGTGTTGCACCACCTTTGCATATGGACTCTTTTCCGCATCGATCAGATCCTTTCCAGCTACATTCTGTTGATCACCATATCTGTCTTTGTCGATTTTCGCTCGTTCTCCGCATCCCATGCTTCCCTGGTTCGTCTCCATGGAGATCGCCGCCAAACCCCAGCAAAGCCTAGTTAGGGAGATTCAATGGTACACCATTGAAAACTGGAAAAAAAAATAACACTAAAATTTTGCATTATTTTTCTCATTCTATTCTCTTCTTTTTAGAAGGGTAAAATATGTAAATTAGTTTAGTTTCTAACTGTGTTAAGAGGTTTGGATTGAAAAAAATCATAAAGGCTAAATGATTAAAAAAATATTGTGGCTTCCAATTATCTTTGATAATCCTAAATATTTAGACTATCTTTCATCTCTCTAGGTCTTCCACCTTATAAAAAAAAGAAGGGACTTATTCTAAGTGTCTCCATTGTTTACGAGTGATATGTATACATACATATATATATATATATATATACATATATATATATATATATATATATATATATATATATATGTATATGTATATGTATAAAATATCCTAAGCAGTGGCAGATCTAGGAATTTAAAGAAGGGTGGGCACTCAAGTTCAAGTACATATATTTTAATAATAAAAATATATTACAATAAAAATAATTACAATGTCATTCTTCTAGGTCTTATTTTTTGGAATCCCATCATAATTGCCTCATTACCAATGCTATCAAATACATCTTTTTCGATATATGGCACTAAACAATCATTCAACCATTCATCTCCAATCCAATTACGAAGTGCAATCTTGATGTATTTCATAGCTGAAAATGCTTTTTCCACAGATGCAGTTGCTACGGGAAAAGTTAATGCTAACTTTACAAGTAAATAAACCAAAGGATTTTCACCAAAAAAATAAAATAAACCAAATGATACACAATATGTTTTTTCTTTTCAACCATCGACAAGATCAGCTATTCCTTGCAAATTCAAAAAATTAGGATCACTTTGCATATCAAAAATATACGTGTCGAGCTGATATTCAAGCATGACAAAATCATCCAAATCAAAATCCGAAGGATAACAGACAACAAATTCACACAACTTATTTTTGTCAAATGCCGAGAAAGAGTTGCACGGATTTAAGCATGCCATGCATTCCAGCAAATTTGAACTAACTTCACTAAAACGATCATTCAACTCTTGAAGTTGAGTATCTATCACCGCATAAAATATATCAACCTTAAAGTGATGCAGACGAGTAACTGGTCCTCTATGTTGTGTTCTCCCTTGTCACACTTTCAACATAGGAGTAAAAGTGAAAATAAAATAGGAGTAAATTTAAATTTTAATTGAGGAGCATTTTGGACTTTTTACATTAAAATTTAAGGGGACACGTGCCCCTTCTCTTTAACTTCCTTCCGCCTCTTATCCTAAGACCCTTGTGTCTTACATCATACCAAATATAGGGATCTTTCTGTGGCTCGTGTAGAAATATATTATACTTCTTTTTTCAAGTAGTTGGGAATTTAGGATTCTTGTATGTTATAAGTTGGCCCAAATCGTTTGTAGCTGGGCATGTTCATACTCCGGTTGGGAGTTAGTGTGACAACCATTGACTATAATTTTTAGGGTTTTATAAAAATTATCTTGTAATAAAAATGATTGTGTTATGTTATAGAGATTCGTTTTGCGTGCCGGAGTTTTTTTTTGCTGCGGGCCCCACAAATGTTGTGAGTGTAGGAAAATTTTTGTGGTCATGTTAAATGATAGATGATAAACCCTAATTTTTATCTACGTCTTATGTTATTATTTATTTATTTATTCATTTTTTCAGATTCTTCTGGTTCTTAATTTTCTTATGATTTAGCAGCTGAACCTGCAAGTTATTTTTTCTAGAGTGTCTTTGAAAAATTTGACCTACAGATACCCCAGTAGATTGCTTGCTTATCCCAAATTGACATATATTAATAAAAGAAGTCTACCTATCTGCAAAAAAACTTGCATATCTGATAACAATTTTCTTATTGAAGTTTTTATGTCAGTTATTGCCTTTATTCTCTATGCATAATGTCTAGTTTATTAATTATCCAAAAACCTACTTGATCCTTATTTCAAAAACTTATTTCACATATCTCGTGTTAGAAGGTTGTCATCTGTAATGTGTAGATTTTTATTTTATTTTTTATGAATATATTGGGATTCTTTACCACTACAATACCGTTGAAAGTTGTGTAATATAGTGTCAATGGAATTTGTTTTATGAATGATATGATTCTTAATAGACTATCAAATACTACGGATGAAGGGTAAATGTTGTGAGTGTTACAAAAGCAAACTCTACTAAAAGAATCTACATGTAGGAGCGAAATTGGGCGTGCCGGCGTACGGGGCTACGGCTCGGCCTATGTCAGGTCAGATCTGACTTAGTATATTTCGTAAAATAGGTCAGATTTGGGCTTTGAAAAAGCTTGTTTAATAAAAAGGCTGTAGGCCCACTTTCACAAGGCTGACCTATAAGCCTTCAGGCCGACCTATATTATACTACTTATTTCAAATAAAACAAAATAGAATAAGTATACCTTGAAGAAAAAATAAAAAATATAAATTTAATCAATTATAATTATTTATAACTTAATTATATTCAATTAAATTTTAATAGAAATTTGACTTTATTTTAGAAAGAATCAATCTCTGCATATTAGATTTGTAAATGAATATATTAAAAGGTTTTTGAATATATTAAAAGGTTTTTGGGAGAGGTTATGCTTACTACAAGCATTATGATGTGTTTGTTGGATTCATGTAGTTATTTTGATTTACATAATATGGATTTATTTGTTGGATCTGATGAAATATATGTTATTTAGTTTGAACATTTTGCTTTTGAAAGTGACTTAAATTAGATTGTTTGAGTTTTGTTGTGATTCATGATTCTGTTTGGACGTTGAAATTATGATTTTTGGTTTAACAACATAATTTGAGTATTGTGTAAAGTTGATTCATGGTTCTGTTTGGAAGTTAAAAATTAACAGGTTAACGGGCTGAGCCAGACCATTTGTTTTTTTATAAACGGGTCAAGTCAAGCTAACAGTTAGACTCGTACTAGATTTGGGTCAGACCAAATTGAAATTTTTTGACGTAAGTTTGAGCTTTTCGGAACAAAACATGACTCAGCCCGGCCCAATCTACATGTCATGTGCCCACAGCCACGTATAAAAGTAAATGTCATGTAATAAAATATGTGTCATTGTATAAGAAGAGGCGTCATACTCATACGTGTTATATTAGCTGTCCTAGTATGTGTCAAAAGCTGTGGATGGAAACAAAAAAATTAATAAAAAATAATAACAGTGGAGCGGTGGAATGAAAAACATTCGGTGGTTGGGTTATATAACTGATATAGTATGTGTTTGTAATAATAGGCATTAGAAAAGAAAAAGAAAAGGAGAGATAGGAGAAAAAGAAAGTGCCGTAGCACTTTGAGAGAAAAAAATTTAGAAAGTTGCTGTTTGTGAGAAACAAATACAAAGGTGTATCTTTTTAAATTATATTAGAAGTACTGTTCTGTTTTCATCTTTCTCTATTTTTAATTTCCAACAGTGAGGTCTCATATTTATGTTCCCTATCCGAGATAATAGATGAAGGGAACCTCCCATTACAATATGTTTTTGGTCAGTGTTTAGTTACTTGAAGGAGTAAGAAACAAAATGTTATGGCTCGGTCAAGAGCTGAGGCTGAGTTTCAGGACATGGCACAAGAGATTTGTTAATTATTACAGTTGAAGATTGTCTTGGATGATTTAAACATAAAATGCAATGTTCCTATGAGACTGTTTTGTGGCAATAAATCTAATACTAATATTGCCTACATATTGAGATTCATCATCATTTCAAAAACTATAAGTTAGACAATGGTTTGATTACTGCTACATTTATAGCCTTCATATCTTCAATTAGCAGATGTGTTTAAAATAGGGTCGCCCATTGAAAAGTTTTAGAACCCCACTTGCAAGTTGGGAATGTTTGGTAGCCATTCAGCAGCTTGAGGGGATTGTTGTGAGTTATCATATTCATTATGAAGGTGCTGAACTGTTAATGCTGATTCTGTTAAAAATAGTATTATTTAGTGGTCTATTGGAAGCATTTGGATTACTATTAGTCATTGCTGGAAATAATAAATAATAGAAGTTAATGAAGCATTGTAAATTTAGGACTTTAGGAAATATATATTCCTTATTTATTATTAGTATTTGAAAGTAACCAATGGGTGTAAGAATAATAAGTCTTGCACTAAATCTTAACGGTTAAGATTTATTAGGTCTCACTCATTAATTAATTTTTAATTCCCAATAAATCTCAACCAGATGCACGAAAATCAATGGTTAAGATTTGGTGTTTATTACTTTTACACCGGTGTAAGAGGTATTATCTCTATATATATATATATATATATATATATATATATATATATTATTTGAAAGCAAACCACTCAAAACTTCCCTTTATTTTCCAAGCCCCTTTTCAAGTCTAAACTAGATTCAAACACAGGTCCTAAATTTGTTTTCATCATTTAGATGTTCAAATGAAGGTTAGAGACCCTTATGATACATAGAATTGCAAATAATTTGGTGGCAGTTTCTTTATGTTTATTTTTGCAGTTTAAAAACTTAAGAGGATAGCTGTGTGTTTCTGTGGAAGGATTTGGCTCTTGATTTTTTTTTCTTGTGCTAATTTTTCAGGTATCAAGTGAGGAAACTGCTAAGCTGTTAGCCCTGAAAGAAGGTTTACTGGTATGGCTTAAATCTTCATGTATTACTATTTTTTCTCTTTCCCATTATGTGTATTACTGTGGGAATTCAACATTATTCAACTTATTCCATCTCCTTTTGCTGTGATTCTGTAATCCGTTTTACCTTTTTACAAGGAAAGAGGCCAGAAAATACTGGGAAACTCATCATAGTAAGCTTACTCACCTATGTCCGACTTCAAAAACATTCTGGATTGACATATCTGTAATTATGATATATCGTTTAGCATTAAATAAACATTACACGTACAACTTTATGTCACAAATCTATACATATTACTTGTAAAAGCAAGGCACATTGTGTAATTTTAATAATGCCACACAACATAGAAAATTTGAAGTTTCATGTGCATTGTTCTTGTGATAAGGGTGTCTATAGTCATGTCATGTGGACAAACCCATTAAAAAAATAAAAAACAAAAATGTATCATGTAAGATGACACACCTTTAATCTCCATCATTTTGGTTGCTGCAGGTTGTGTTTCCTAGTTCATTGAGAAAACAAACCCCTTTGTTTGAGTTTATATTATGAGTGCACAACAGTTGATGTTTGATTTTGGAACTGTCTTTCTTATTGCTGGTTGAGAAAAACAAACCCCTTTTAATAATACCACACAACATGGAGAAATTTTGAAGTTTCATGTGCATTGTTCTTGTGATAAGGGTGTCTATAGTCATGTCATGTGGACAAACGGATTAAAATGAAGTCATATATGTATCATGTAAGATGGATCCTATTAATCTCCATCATTTTGGTTGCTGCAGGTTGTGTTTCTTAGTTCTTGAGAACGTTACCTCTCTTCTCCTTTGTTTGAGTTTATTAGATATGAGGCACAACAGTTGATGTTTGATTTTGGAACTGTCTCTAGTCTTATTGCTGGTTAAGAAACTTTGGATTCTCTTTATAAAACTCTGAGAAGTTATAAGAGTTTATTAGATATGAGGCACAACAGTTTGACTGAAATACACTAATAGATTAGGTTAGATTTGTGAAAAACAATCTTAGCCCAATCCTGGTTTGCTTGACTGTGTAAGCTCAAATTACTAATCTGTTTTCTATTAAATATTTAATAATTAAAAAAAAAAGCATAATTTTATAAATCCAATGTGTAATCAAAAAATATTATGGCTTGTTTTTAAAATTTTTAAAAAAAATTTAAACTTATTTTATTTAACTATTTGTAATGGATCAAATTTAACCTAATATAGATTAGATTCTGGATTTTTTTAAAAACTAGGCTGGCCCAGTCTTATTTGTAATGGGGAAAACTTAGCCTAATTAGCCACGGATATAATCCCCACCGTATAGGAGGAAATTTTTGCATAAGAAACCATGATAACATATCTATTAAAGTAAGAGGTGATCTCTTATTAATAAAAATATTCACCTTAGTTAAATAATGTATTTGCAGAAATATAACTACAATCAATTCTCATCTCTATATTCACAAAATCGAAAATTCTTGTGCACTGCCGAGAAGGTAGTTCAATTGATATATATACCCCACCATTACGTTGTAATTGTACTCTTCTTAATAAATTAATGATATTTTGAGTAGGACAAATCTGTGCAGAAGACTTCCCACTTTATAAAAGTAAAGGTTAATGTCGATGGTAAACAATTTTATCTTTGCATTTAAAAAAATATATTTTTTCTATACTCCAATTCTGGTTACAAAAGATGAACTTTACCGTTATTCCAAAACTTATTCTCTAATTAATTATAATATTTTGAGTATTTAAATAAAAAAAAATTAGTCAATTTTTTAAAAATAAGATCATTTAATAATTTTATGTATCTTTGTGTGTTATTCTTTATTTCTGAATAAAGTTTTAACCCATGAAGTGAACAAGCACGTGACTTGCAGATTCCTCTAGTGCATGATTGTCAAGAAGCAAATTGCTCTGGAGACTTAATTGGCTAATTAAGTGTGTACTTCAATTATTTTATTTGAATTTTTTTAACAGCTTAAGAATTTAAAATAAATATATATTCTCTTATGAAATATTACTAAAAGTAATTATAAGCACATGAATTAAATTAAAAGTGGTAAGTAATAAATAAAAAATGCAAGATCGTTCCGATGTCGGAACTCAGTAGTGAGTACAGTCAACTGGGGACACAAACAAACAAACGAAGCTTCTACAGTGTGTCTTGTTCTTTGTGATTAAGATCTTCGGAAGTCGCACCTTTTTTTTTGTTCATAATAGCTGTGTTTTTCTTTCGTTTTTTTCCACACACGGATTCATTTTCACAATCCAGTGAGTGCTATCACTTCAATTTTTGGCTTGAATTGTTATGCTTTTGCTTTGTTACATTACCCTTATAAAGTGTTAACATCATTACACCCTTTAATTGTTATATGATCTTTCTTTGTGCATGTTGTTCAGGTTCTACCAAGATAACATGGAGGTGCAGTGTGCTATAAAAAATGATGTCACTGAAGTAATGGTTTTTTTTTTTTTTTTTGGATATGATTACTTATTCTGAACAATATTGGTTTATGTTATAATCAATTATTCTGTAAGTTGCGAAATTCTCATGCTTCTTTTTGTGTCTCTCACTCTCTCCCCTTATTTCTTACTTTGTTTAGCTAATTGGAAACACTCCAATGGTTTATCTAAACAAAGTTGTGGAAGGTTGTGTAGCCCGTATTGCTGCCAAGTTGGAGTCAATGGAACCCTGCTCAAGCGTCAAAGACAGGTATTTAAGAGTTTACTGTTTTTCTTTGTCAAAAACAATGAAGCATTGTTTGCGTTCTGATATTTGAGTTGTCTGAGAATTATGCTGCTATATCATTGTGAAATAAAAGAGGATGAGTCTTGGAGCAATGGTAAAGTTGCTTCTTTGTGACTGAAATGTTATGAGTTTAAGTCTAGAAAAGAGTCTTTTTGCAAAATTGTAAGAGAAGGTTGTGCAAAATCGACCCTCATCTCTATTTTCACTACATTTGTTGGGAACTCGGTTCCCTCAGATCGGCTCAGGGGCTTTTGTGCGGAAGTCAATTAACAATATCCCGGATCTCGGACCTCAGCTACCTCTGAACTTCTTTCACTAGGTCGGGCAACGCAACGGAAAATCGAAAAACACAAACAGGAGAGAGAGAGGATAACACAAACAGATTTTAATGTGGGAAAACCTTCTCCAATGAAGAAGTAAAAACCCACGGGACCGGATCAAAACTCCACTATAAAAATAATGGTTATAAAGAATCAAAATTCACCAATGTGGTGGTTAAATCAACCTCTCCAATAATGGTGATAATCAAACTATCCTGGATATGTTTCGCTCAAACTCTATATAGAGATCTCTCAAATACAAAGCATAAAACTTTGCTCAAACAATTTTCTCTCAAATATCTGTCAAATAAAATTCTCTCATCTGACCTAGCCTCCACCCACAACTAATGGAAATTAGGGTTATGGTTTTTAGGAAATCCCTTAAATGAGCTTGAGCTTAGCATTGAAGGAGGAAGCCCAATAACACTTGGGTTTGAACTTTGGTGTTGTCAACATATAACATAAAGGTCGTATGTTCGATTTATGTAATCAGCCTCAAGTGTAAGGTCAGGCTACCTACCGAAGACGCACACAATGAATTTGACCCTTCATTGGACCGTGCATAGTAGGAGCTTTATAGCACTAATCTTCCTTTCTTTGTTTTGTGAAATGGAAATTAATGTAAGTGAAGTGATTTGTTTCCCTAGGTCTTGAATCTGATTTTGCTGGGAGTTTTATGTGAATTGCTAAAGAGGCTGGCTACCCTGTTATTTTGGTTGTCTTAACGTTGGGAATTTATGTAAAAAGAGAAATTCTCGCTTTTGCTTGGGATGCAGGATAGCATTAAGTATGCTCAAGGATGCTGAGGACAAGGGTCTGATTACACCAGGGAAGGTTGGTAATAGAACACTTATTTTGAGGCACTGCTCATTGTGCATGTGTATGTAGTATTTGATGGCTTTTTCCCCCCATAAACCAATCATGCTTGAGTTCAGATTGTTGGGTTTCTTGAATGAGATTTTTAATTTTTTTTCCTGGTTGTGGACATGGTTAAATTGAACTGCTGAAAGACTGTCCTTGTTGAGACTACTAGCGGAAACACTGGAATTGGGTTGGCATTCATTGCAGCACTTAAAGGTTATAGGCTAATCCTAGCAATGCCAGCTTCAATGAGTCTTGAGAGAAGAATTGTGCTTCGTGCTTTCGGAGCTGAGCTACATCTCACGGATCCTGATAAGGGCTTTTTAGGTAGTCTTCAAAAGGCTGAGGAACTATTGAGGGAGACACCTGATGCTTTTATGCCTCATCAATTTGAAAATCCAGCAAATCCAAAGGTAATTTATCTTGATGTAGTTTACTCTAGTAAGGTGATTGTCTGATGAAAAATCTGTCGCATCCATGTAGATTCACTATGAAACCACTGGCCCTGAGATATGGAGAGATTGTGGAGGGAAAGTTGATGCCCTTGTAGCAGGTATAGGAACTGGGGGTACAATAACAGGTGCAGGGAAATTCCTCAAGGAGAGAAACCCTGAAATCAAGGTTCTTTCTTGTCTTCACACATGCCTGTTGGGTTTCTGTGGAGGGGAGAGTTTAAATGCTTGTAATTAACTTTGATGGTAATGTTGTGTTTTCATCAAGGTCTATGCAGTGGAACCTGTTGAAAGTGCTGTCTTGAGTGGAGGACAGCCAGGTAAGTTACTTTCTTTGTAAATGTTGCACCTATCTTTTTACTTTTTCTTGTCATATTTTCTCTCCATCTATAACCTCTCCAAAAGTACTTTCAACTCTTTTTTCTCTTTAAATTATCGAAATCTTCCTTCCTGGTGGTCACTTTATAAGATTTTAATCTCTGGTTGATTTTTTATGTCTGTATTTCAATTTTCAAATGCTATTCAGATAGTAAGCCAGTATGTATCTTAATATGCTAGAACAAAACCAAACAGCTGGTGCAATTTTACTGAGTTGCCTGTTTTCATTGAACTAGTAATGGACTATGAAAAATGAGGGTATCAATCATAGAGAGGGATGTGATATATGCATCATTGCATCTATCAAATACAAACATTATATTGCTTTCAATTAAAAACCAATTCCCCTATTAACTTCTTGAGCTGCATATGTAAATTTCATTTGGCATTCCTTTCTTTTGAACTTCGTTGGGTAATATTTCACTCAGTATTTTACTTTTAGACTCTGATATCTAAATGGCAATATGCTAACTGGACATGTTGTATGTATATGTAAAAGGCAAGCATCTGATTCAGGGAATTGGTGCTGGCATTGTTCCTTCTGTGCTGGATGTTAATGTGCTTGATGAAATTATTCAGGTTACATTCAAAATACATATATTGGGATTTTTTAGCACTACAATATTGTTGAAAGTCGTGTAATATAGTGTCCACAGAATTTGTTTTATACGATATAGAATCACTTGGGTTTTTTTTTTATGAAAGACAAGTCTAAAGTTTCCCCACTATTTGCAAACTTATATTACATGTTTCAAACACAATTTGGAATCTCATTTAGATGTATCCATTCAGATATTGTTAAGGAGTATGTTAACCAGAACCTGTCAAGTTTCTTTAAGGAAAATGGCCTTGTTCATGAACTTGCGTGTGTTGATACTCCCTAAAAAATGGTGTTGCTCAGAGAAAAATTAGACATTTCTTTGAAGTTACAAGATCCCTATTATTCCAAATGTCTGTTCCAAACTCATACTGGGGAGAGTGCCTAATAAATAAATAGGCACCTTCCAAGAAAGGGGTAGTGTAACTGGGTTAGGAACTTAGATTTATATATTTTCCCTTTAATTGCCTTTACTTTCTAATGCATCTGAAGGCACTAGCTCTAGTAACACTACCTGTCTACCTCCCCTGAGTTTGGTACTGATGACCTTGTTGAAACTGAGAACAGCTCTCTTCTTTCTCATACCGCAACTCAATCAACAACTATATCTGAACCTGTCCCTCTCACATCACCTTACATAACAATATCTGACTTGCCGTGATCACCAATTTTGGTCTACAAGAGAAGGAAAGAGCCTAACAACAATCTCAAATGTTCAGTCCTTCTATAAATGCTGAAAAAATGTCATGACTTCTATACCTGATCCTAACACTTAAACTGCTCCTTTGAATGATTATGAACCTTACCTTGGTAATTTGTCTGTTGCATTGAGAAAAAGGGAAAGATCATGTAATCAATACCCTATTTCTAATTTTGTCTCTTCAGAAAATTTGTCTCCACAACACAATAGTTTTACAGCAGCCATTGATTCTATAGGAATTTCAGAATCTGCACAAAAAGATGGGAAGGATAAGAATTGGATTGAAGCCATGAACGAGATGAGTGCATTGGAGAAAAATTAGACATGGTTCTGAGTTGATCAGCTCAAAGAAAAGAAGCCAATAGGATGTCTATGGGTCTATAATCTATAGTACAAGTTCGATGGTACCTCGGACCGGTACAAGGCGAGGTTGATGGAAAAATGATATATCTAGACATACAAGGTTGATTATTAAGAGATGTTTGGTACAGTGGCAAAGATAACCAATATAAGGATCTTGTTGTCAGTTGCAACTCATTTTGGCTAGGAGTTATAACAATTTGATGTAAAAAGTGCTTTCTATGCTAGAATACATGGAGTTCCCATCAGGCTAGGAGTTATAACAATTTGATGTAAGGGGGATAAGGTTTGTTATTTGAAGAAGGCCTTATATGAGTTGAAGCGAGTTGAAGCAATCATTCCAGGCATCACTTGGAAGGTTCCCTTGGCAATGTTTGCATTGGGGTATAGAAAAAGTCAAGATGATCATACATTGTCCTTTAAACACTTACAAGAAGGCAAACTAATAGTCCTTCTGGTGCATGTAGGTGATACTATTATCTCTACGGATTATTGGACTGAGAAAGAAATGTTGAAGAAGACTAGCAGCTGAATTTGAAATATAAGATTTGGGATGACTGGAATGCTTTTTTGGCATTAAAGTTGCCTATTCTAGACAAGGACACTTACAAGAAGGCTTAGGTGATACTATTATCTCTACAGATTATTTGAGTGAGAAAGAAATGTTGAAGAAGACTAGCAGCTGAATTTGAAATATAAGATTTGGGATGACATTTACTAAAAGAAACATGGAAATTAGGGTGCAGAGCTAATGGAGGTCTCATTGATCAAAAACCATAAAATGGGGAATGAAGAGGAAAGTACTATTGTCGAAAAACTATTATAGATGGGAGGTCAACCTTCTGTTGCTCTATATTTCTTGGTGGGAATTTAGTAACTTGAGATATATAAAATCATTAATGTAGCCTCACCTAACAGCTTAAGCTTTTGGGTTGAATTGGTTCTTTATTATGTAGAGCCTGGTGTAGGTCAACCTCACCACCTCTCACTTTCTATGAAATTCCTTGTGGGAATTTAGTAACTTGGAGGAGTAAGAAACAAAATATTGTGGCTTGAGGATGAGTTTGAAGCCATGGCAAAAGCTATTTGTGAATTTAGTAACTTAGAGGAGTAAGAAACAAAATATTGTGGCTCGAGGCTGAGTTTGAAGCCATGGCAAAAGCGATTTGTGTGACAATAAATCTGCTATTTGTATTGCCTACAATCTAGTTCAACATAACAAAACAAAGCATATTGAGATTGATCATTATTTCACAAAGTAAGTTTTATAGTGGTTTGAGTGCTACTACCTTTGTTCCCTCATATCTCAATTAGCGGATGTGCTAAAAATAGTGCTGCGCACTGAAAAGTTCCAGAGCTTCACTTGCAAGTTAGGAATGTTTGGTATCCCTTCACGAGTTTTAGGGGGACTTTTACGAGGTCTCACATTGATTATGGAGATGCTGAACTGTTAGCCCTGATTGTGTTGGACATAGTAATAGTATTTCGTGGTGTATTGGAAGTATTATTATCGTTAAATAGTCACTGTTGGAAATAACAATTAATAGGATTTAATGAAGCATTGGAAAATCAAGACATTATTAGGGAATCGTTTCTTGCCTATTTGTTGTTTTTGTAAATATAAGATGTAATGGTTCTTTGATTATTTAAATACAGCCTTCTGAATGCAGATCACTGAAATCTTCTCTATTATTTTCCTTGCCCTTTTTTAAGTGTGAATGAGTTTTAAAGATATAGTTTCCATATTTCATTTCATCATTTACATGTTCAATTGAAGGTTACATATCCTTGTGATACATAAAACTGCAAATAATTTTCTGGTAGTTTCTTTATGATTATTTTTGCAATTTGAGAACTCAGACCTTTCTGTGGAAGGATTTGGCTCTTGGTTTTTTAACTTTTTTTTAATTTTGTTTTTCAGGTATCAAGTGAGGAAGCTATAGAAACTGCTAAGCTGTTAGCCCTGAAAGAAGGTTTGCTGGTATGGCTATGGTTATATTCCATTTCTTTTAATATTAATATTGATTATTACTTCTTTTTCCCTTGGCCATTTTGTGTATTACTTAATCTATCTCTTTTTGCTGTGACTGTGTAATCTGTTTTACCTTCTTACAGGTAGGGATTTCGTCTGGAGCTGCAGCAGCAGCAGCAATAAAATTGGGAAAGAGGCCAGAAAATGCTGGGAAACTCATCGTTGTAGGCCTACTAACCTATCTACAACTTCAAAAACATTTCGAATTGACATATCTGTAATTATGATATATTGTTTAGCATTAAATAAACATACACCTACAAGTCATGTCACTAGTCTATACATATTACTTGTAAAAGCAAGCTTTCACAATGGCACACACCATGGAGAATACTTGAAGTTTCATGTGCATTGATCTAGTGATTAGGGTGTGTATAGTCATGTCATAAGTAGAAATGGTAGAGAAATATAAAAACTATTAATGTAACCTCACATAATAGCTTAAACTTTTGGGTTGAAATGGTTCTTTACATGGTATCAAAGCCTGGTTTAAAATAGATTAAAATGAAATCATATCTATATGATGAATCCATATTAATCTCCCCATCACTTTTGTTGCTGCAGGTGGTGTTCCCTAGTTCTGGAGAGCGTTACCTCTCTTCTGCATTGTTTGAATCCATTAGACATGAGGCAGAACAGATGACGTTTGATTAGGGAACTGTCATTAGTCCTGTTGCTGGTTAAGAGACTTTGGATTCACTAATAAATCTCCTTTACAGAACTCTTGAAAAGTTATGAGTTATTTTTATAACTCAAGTTTGATTGAAATACAATATTGCCGCTGGTATGAGGAGAAATTCTTGCATAAAAAAACATAATAACATATCTAGTAAAGTAGGAACTACCTCAACTCATATATCGACATATAGGCCATTTTATCAGTGCTGCAGTAGTAATAATAGTGTTTCACCCAAGACATATAAACCACTACTCAACCCGACCACAAAGAGTTTGTAGGGCATTTTATTGAGTCCTCACCCTGGGGCCTGGATTTTTTAAGTTGCTTACCTCCATGCATGTTAATGGTCCTGGTTAAACCCCTATTGCATATACAAATTATGTTGTACATTATGAATTCTGGAAGCCAATTTCATTATTAAAAGTTATGAAACTTGATACCTGAACTAAAACTGCAATTTGGAAACACATTTTTTACTTGACATTAGAGATAAGGTGCCCCTAGTTACATTCAATTCAAGTATATATGCGAGGAGAAGTACCATTAATATGTTTCTAGAGTAGATGAAAATTCCCAAAAATTGATAGTAATCCAAGAAAGTTGAATTCATTTGCTAAAACCATTATGTTAAAATTGTACTATTAAATTATACTATTCTCTCGTTCTTTCTCGGTCACCGTTAAATAACAATTGCTTACTTTAACCTATAAGGGAAACGAAAGATGCTAAAGTGCAAGGTATCGAGAAAAGGAATGTGCTGCCTCTTTGAATTGTCTCTGGGAGAAAAGTTAGAACCTTGAAGAATATCCACTTCAGAATTCCTTTTTGTACTCTTTCCTCTGCCAGTCTCCTGTTTATTTTGTCATTTCATTTTCAATTATAGGGGCCTTATCCAAAATAGCGTTAGCAAATTGTGCACCAACCCTTTAATCCATGACACAGCAGCAACCAGAGTCCACTCCTGACATCAACTATGATCGCTATAACATTTTAACAAGGGTTTTATGTTTATCATTTAACATAATATAACTTCACTTCTCTACACACATATTAAAGAGGTGGGGTCCATATATTTTTTTTTCTCTTTCATTATTTCACTTTTTCTCTTCCTTTTGATGTGAGAGTTGAAAATAACACTTACATTATGTTACGTAACACTAATAAAACCCTTTTATCAAACCACAACCTGCCTCAGAATTTGGCTATACACCAGGATATTGTATACTCTTTCCCAGTTATCTAACTCAATCACTTTTGAGGAATACATTTTAGGGTTACATTGCAGTTGTGTCATAAAGATTTATCTATGATAAATACATATTTATCAGGATCTACCTATGAATCCTCTCTTTTTTTAAAAAAAATAAAAATAAAAATAGGATCCAACTTTGGATCTTGGTAAAAATGTGTATGTGACTGACAGTTTTTTTGGCGGCAATGGCAAAGATACTTTCGTCTACTTTTTATACTCATAATCACACTTTCAAATAATATTTACCTTTTATTTTTCTTGAAAAAGAAAAGTTATGAAAGTGTTTGAATTTGACCTTTTGAAAGTGGCAATTATGTTCCATGATGCAGATCTTGTTCTCCCGTATGAACATCAGAGCATATTTTTGTGCTCCAAACATTATATTAATCACTTGCTGATTTGTTGATCTTGATGGCAGTAATAAACAAAATAAAATTTGAAATTTGAAAGTCATTCTTATTTCTAAGCACAAAAATCAAAGTCAAGAAAACGAATGGGAAGGAATTTTCCACCGTTGTATAGGAGAAGGTGCAAAAGACCAACAAGAGTTAGGTACGTATTACGTAGTATATATCTAACAACATCTCATGTGTTAGATTTAGTTGACATTTTAAGTCGTGCTTTGATCACAGTTTAGATTTTTTTTTGGAAACTTATAACAGTTTAGATGAAAATGAATTTTTCTCCAAGAAACCTGATTTGGCTTAAGACAATGAGAATACTAGCAAGCAATAGTCAAACATTCCATACCCATGAGATGCATGGCTTTGTAGTATAAGTAATGTTTTATTCTTATAACATCAATCATTCAAAATGTATACAAATTTGCTATGATTTCAATGCCATATAAAAGAAAAACATAAAGTACGAGACCAAAGGAAATTTCCATCATATTTCCTTCCCATTCTAAAGATTTTTAATTTTACTTTAAAACGCATATTAAAAAATACTTAATTTTCACCAATTTCCTTTTATTATCAAAATAAATTTTGTAGTTGAAAAATTAAGAAGCTTAACATCATCTTTAACTCATAGCATTATTTTTCATTTGTATATTTAATTCATAAAAATGTGTTATTCTAGAAGTCAGCAGTGTTGGAAATCGACAATCACACAAATCGCAAACGAAAAGAGAAATAGAGAGAATAGACACAGAGATTTACTTTAATTCACCCAATTTAGATTACGTCCAGCATGTTTGTACTGTATTCACATCACTGACACTCGTTACAAGTCACTCAGATTATAAGAAAAATATAAATAGGATTAGAAAATTCTAACAGCATTATTCATGGGCCTCAGTTGCCTTTATGATAACCCCGACAAGTAGGGCCCTCGTCAACATGCGAAATATGAGTCATACTCAACAAATAGTAAAATTATTATTTTTTATCAAATAATACAAAAATACTATTTCAACATCAATACGAGTTATTAAATGAAAATATTTATGTGTAGATAGATTACTTGTACAATCGTTATTTATATTTATGAAATTCAAGTTATTAATGGATCTCAAGTCCTTTTTTTTTATACATAATTCAATTGTACTATAGATAACAGTCAATTGTAATTTGTACAATAACAAACAAGTATAACTTCTACGAGCACAAAGTCATACTATGATTATGAGGGTAAGGGTTTGCTTGAGTCAGGGTTCAAACTTTGCCTCAAGCAAATTTTTGGAAAATCTTTGGGGGCTAGAGGAGGAAAGTGTCTCCTTCTTAGTTGGGGGATTAGTCTCATTCTTCCTCCGGTAGCGAAACTCAATGCACCCGCTGTTAGAATGAGAGGCTAGCCTACAGGGCCGTACCCCGAGGGCAAGGTGACCGGAGGAGGTTGAATGGGGATAAAAAAAAAATGTGTTACTTCGTTGAAAATACCTTTGAAATAATTGTAAAAACTTGAGACGAAAGCTCTCTCTCTCTTTAAGAGAAAAACGATTTGGAGATAGAAATACGTTACTCCTCTTGGTGAAACATAAACCCACAAAATAAATAGTAACAACAATAATACACGTTTATTATGTGTAGATTTAATTAACTATATTTTTTAAGCGTGTTAATTAATTAACTAATTGGGCCACTATAACAAAGTAATTTGTTAAAGGCATATTGGTTTAATTAATCAAAACCTTAAATTATGAATCACGTCTTATGATCTTGAGAAGGATTGTTGTGGCCGCATAATTTTTCATAATATCATATTATTTATACGTCGTATTATCTGTTAACTGCATACTGTGCTTACATTTGGATAATTAGTACTAAATTTTGAATACTTAGGGTTGTAATCTTCTGATATAATGTAAGTTTTAATTAATCCAATGATTTCATCAAATAACTTCTCATAAAATTTGACTTTCATCAATTTCACTATTCAGTAATGATAAATTATTAACCTAAAAAAATAATGATAAACTATTGTGTAAATTTGCATTCTAAGTTTAAAAATTGTTTAGACAGATAAATATAAAACTAAATAGTAACTTTACATCCCTGCAGTTTAACGATTTCTCATCTCACCCCCTAAACTTTTTTTAATCTTACTTGATCCCTAAGCTTTGGTTTAGACTGAAAATGTTAAACTTACTGTTAGAATTAACGTCTCTTCACATGTTAGAGACATACGAGATTTGTATAGTAAACTTTCCATGAGACAATTACAAAAACATATTGGTTATATTCATTTAATTAGCAAATTGGCTTCTAAAAACATTCCAATTTGGTTATATTGATCAATTTAATACAACGTTTGAACTAATAATTGTGCAAAACCAATTAAGAACATTATGAAGGATTAATAAAATGAAAATTCGACTCAAATCAAATTAGTGGGATAATCAATCATAAATAAGTAAAAGCATGACAAATAAATCATTCAAAGCAGCAATGACTATAGTGGTAGATTTGACATCGCCAACCTTATACCAAAATGAATACAATATATCAAAAGGTAAATATGATATTGAAGAAGATAAATGAATACATAAGGAACGCTAATTCTAATATTAAAGTTACGCGTTTTATGTTTGTTATGTTACATGATGTAACATATAATTTTCCTATACATACAATTTAGAAGGAAGAGGAGAAAAAAGAAAGGAGAGAGAATGATCATGAGATGAGATCCACATAAAATTGTGTGTGTAGAAAATTTATGTTACGTCACGTAACATAACAAACATAAAACTCTAAACTTAAACGCTTTTATTATAAACCAAAGCTAAAAGGGCTTAAGAGACACACAATTCTTTTAGAGGAATAACGTAAAGATATTGTTAAATTATAGATGTATAAGCTCTAATTTACCCTATATAAAAAAGGTTTTATCATCTATCATTTAACATGATCATAAACAATTTCATACACACACAACATTTCGTGGGGCCCGCAGTAAAAAAAAATTCCGGCACGCAAAACGAATCTCTATAACATAACACAATCACTTTTCCTACAACATAACTCTTATAAAACCCTATAAAAAAGGGTTTATCATCTATCGTTTAACATGACCACCAAAAATTTCATACACACACAAAATTTTGTGGGGCCCGCAGCAAAAAAAGAAATCTGTCACGCAAAACGAATCTCTATAAAATAACACAATCTTTTTTCCTACAACATAACTCTTATAAAACCCATAAAAAATTCACATAATCAAGAGAGGCTTTTTTGTAAACATTAATGGAAATCAAACACATAAACTAATATAAATTAACCAAATCATTTATAACTAGGGGTTTTATAAGAGTTATGTCAGGAGAGTTTTTTTTATAGAGATTCGTTTTACGTTCTTTTTTTTTTCTTTATAAACATTAATGGAAATCAAATACATAAACTAATATAAATTACCCAAATCGCTAATCACTAGTTCAACCATAAACCCTAAACTCAATCAAGAGAGTGTATTTAAATGAATGTAATTTTTCTACTTCTACTTTGCGCTTTCTCCCCAAGATTTTCATTCTGCAATTGGAAGGGAAAATAACATAAAATGCAAGGGGCTATTAGCAAAAATGGGCCATGTTTGTTTCTAGTCATCCCAAATTCATGGCCGTATTCAAAGCCACTCATACATCAAAAACAAAGTTAACAACAGCCTCAATTTGCCTCCGCACAAACACAAAACACAAGAAGCAAAACAAATCTTTTCTCTCTCTCTCATCTCTCTTTCAAATGAAAAGCTAATATCTTTGAAAAGCATTGAGCATTAAAGGCTATGGCTTTTCTTATCCCCAGTCTCCAACCTTCTCTCCTAGCTCAATCCAAATCCAAAGATAAACCCCTTAACCAAACTCTTTCACAACCAAAACCCACTTCTCAGTTTCCTATCTCTTCAACCCTTCAAACTTCCACTGCACAAGTTGCACAGGTCAACACACCACCAATTGCTAAAGATAAGCAGCAACACCAGCATCCAAAAGATGAATTCTATGTCAACCTTGGCCTTGCTGTGAGGACCCTTCGTGAGGACCTACCTTTGATCTTCGTCAAAGACCTCAATTATGAAATTTACAGGTTACTTTCTCACCCCATGTCTTCAAATTCTCTTCTTTGGGGTGTTTATATTTTTATTTTTTGTTATAAAGTTAAGAGCTTTTTATTGGGATTTGATCATTTCAGGGATGATATAACATTCATGGACCCCTTGAACACATTCACTGGGATTGAAAAGTACAAATTGATTTTCTGGGCATTGAGGTTTCATGGGATAATCTTGTTTCGTGAGATTGAATTTGATGTATATAGGGTGTGGCAACCTTCAGAGAATGTGATATTGATTAGGTGGAATCTTAGGGGTGTGCCAAGAGTTCCTTGGGAGACTAAAGGAGAATTTCAGGGTACCTCAAGGTATAAATTGGACAGAAGTGGAAAAATTTATGAACACAAAGTTGATAACTTGGCATTCAATTTTCCACAGAATATCAAACCAGTTTCAGTTTTGGATTTGGTTACTGCATGCCCAGCAAGTCCAAATCCTACATTTTTGTGGGGACCTGTTGATGCTTACTCTTCTTCATGGATAACTTTTTACCGGGCAGTTAAGGAAACATTGGATCAAGAAGGGAGTTTGATACCACAAGATGGTCTAGCTACATGTTCATAGCTATGAGCTATTATCTAGTGAACTGTTTCATAGGTTATGTATACTATAGAATTCAATAGGTTAGGTATAATGAATATGTTTCATAGCATAAAATGCTTTTTCTTCAAGGACAAGAGTTTATATAGATAGGCAGGGATTTGGAAGAGTTCAACTTGTTCACTGTTGAAGGAAATGGAGATTCCTATGTTTGGCAGATGGCATATATCTATTAAATGCAGTCATCTTTTAAAGTTAAATTTAATAATTTAGAATTTTCTTTGATTCTGTTACAGAATTAATCTTATAATCTTTTTCTCATATAATTGTTGAACCATATGGATCACAACTGTTTAAACTTTTATGTGAACATTCTATAATCTCTTTCAGAGTTGTAATAATTTTACTTTTGATTATCTTATGTTGGTTTTCTATAGCCAATTTTACTTCATGTGTTTGAAATCTCAGCTTATGGCTTAGGTGATGATTTCATTGAGCAGTAATTTGTTCTATTAGAAAAGTTGATCTAGAAATGGTAATATAGCATGTATTGTCTTGTATAAATCCTCACCTATTGGTCAGATACATAGACCTGGTTTCATTGTCCACATGATATGTGCCCTTGCTTTAGTTAATTAATATCTTTCAATTGTTAAAGAAGAATTCAAATATCCTATTCTGACACTTTGGCAGACAATGAGTTTAACATTAATTTAAATGGCAACGATATAACCTAAAATAATATCTACATTTTTGCAATTCTGTTATAGATTATACCACAATGATTTGATTATTCTCATCTCCCTTGAAGAAATATTATCAGAACAAAGAATGGTTTGTTGATTTTCATCCAAAAAGGTTTAAACATATTACATAACCTACAGGGCAGTGTGTGTTTCTGTTGGAGGACAAACTTATATATATATATTTTTTTGGTATAACTTGAAAGTATCTCCATTCAACCTCCTCCGGTCACCTTGCCCTCGGGGTACGGCCCTGTAGGCTAGCCCCTCATTGGAACAACGGGTGCATCTTCGCTACCGGAGGAAACATATATTATCTTTGAATTATGATTTAGTGCTCACCGATTATGACTTAAAAACTTTGCCGTTTTTTATAGTCTTCTGATGATTCGTTTCCAAAAATTTTATATGCATTCCCTGATCTGTACTATTTCTGTGTTTCATGGCAGCTTCTTTAAACGTTCCTTATGGTTGATGAATTCCCTTTAGATGGAATTCATAAGAAAACTAAGAATCCATGTCTCTCTTTTCTCCACCTTGATTCCATTCCGGTAACTTGGAATTGTCTATTTCCATATTTTGACTTGAATGCTGTTTGCGAGACTTTTCCATGGTGATGGTATGCTAGTAATGGGAAAATAGCACTTGGTTGCAAAACACGCTTTTCCTCATTTCCCTACCACTTTCAACTCTTATTTTCTCATCTTAGTTCTTCTTAAGTCTTAAGTTAAACAATGGCAGAAGTAGAAGAACAAGATGGCGGCACCTTTTTTTGTGTGTGGATAAATCACATATATCCTCTATGGAAGACAATCCTGTTCGGGGATGGTTCAGGATTAAGGCTTTAAATGTTGAGATATATAGGCCCACATTGGTTGTATGAGCAACTAATGTGGAGTTTATAAGGCCTTGGGCACTCCCACCCTTCGAGCTAGCTTTTGGGATGGTGTATCCCAAGGTTTTCGAACATATGCTCTCACGTTCACCTGTTTAGCTCTCATGCGTCAATTAAACTACTATCATTTGATTTGCCATGCGTCTTTCTAATAAAGTAATGTAATATACTATCAAAATATATGGGATAAAGAATCAAAATGAAATTGGTCATTCAAGGTCAAAACATTTGGACCTTTGTAAAACAAAATAAGAAATTATATTTTTTATTGCCACAAATTTCAAATTTTGATGCAGAGAATTCCTATAGGATTTTAAATTTGAAGAGATTCATAATCCTGAAAAGCTGAGGAATTTGAAGCTTCCAATGTTCTTCTTGCTTCTTTTAGAATTGTTTTCCCTCTATTACTGAAAACTTGCCTACCCTGAAAGTTTTGAGGCAATACTCTTATTCTCCACCTTGGATCTCACTTTAAGAGGGAGAAAGAGACCTTAAATGCAAAGTTTATTCTCTTGTATCATTTCTCATTATACTCAAAATTATATAATTAGTGGAAAGAGAAGAGCATTTTCAGGGAAGGACTTGATTCATCTAAATAAAAAATGTCATGCATAAAGTATCTTCTATTGTATGTCTCTATTTTTTGTATCAGAAATCCAACAGCATTGTTATATCCTAAGAAACACAGACATATCAATTTGGAAGAAAAATGGTGTTTGACAACGACACGTTTCGACATGCAGTTAACGTTTTTCGACACGCAGACAATATTTTTTGACATATTTTTTTTTTAATTCCAAATTTTATTTTATTTTATGTTTTTAACTAAACATAAAAAATTAATTCATAAATCAAATATTTTATGTTATGAAATTTGACATGAAAAATTAATAAGGTATGGAAAATTATTTTTACTTTGTATTTATGTTATGGAGTTTGAATATTTGATTGTTATATGACTTATTATGAACTGTTATATGTATTAAAGATAAGTTATATTATATATATTAAAAGTATTATTTAAGGGCTTTATTTTTGTCATGTTACATGATGTAACATAACCTTCTTACCCACACATCTGAGAAGAGAGAGGAGAGAGAAGAAAGGATAGAGAAAAATCAAGATATAGGAGCCACATAAATTTGTGTGTGTAGGAAGGTCATATTACATCATGTAACATGACAAAAATAAAGCCCATTATTTAATATTAAAATGTGTCAAAACTTTAAAATTAATGTATCGGCGTGGCGTGACATAGTGTTGGTGTAACATATTTATATATAGGGTTTATCATCTATCATTTAACATGATCACAAAAAATTTCCTACACACACAACATTTTGTGGGACCCGCAGCAAAAAAAAAACTCTAGCACGCAAAACGAATCTCTATAACATTACACAACTACTTTCCCTACAACATAACTCTTATATCTCGCCATGACATTGAGAAATGTTATTATATACACTCGTATTATTATAGCAATGGTGTTGATTACGTGCATCATCTTAAAGTACTGCTAAACAATTCTAAGGAAGAGATAAAGGCACGTAAGCACAGTGCTGACCTGAACTTTGGTTTTAAATTTGAGCATTAGAATTTAGAAGCCTTAAGTGTGGTCTTAATAACACTTTGCATTTCGAAACACTTTGCATTCCACATATTTGATTACACAATTTTGAAGTAAGGGTTTGAAAAGATATGAAAAAAAAATAAAATAAAAAAATGGCCCATGCAGGTCTCGAACCTGCGACCTTCGCGTTATTAGCACGACGCTCTAACCAACTGAGCTAATAGGCCATGTCATTGAATTTCCCGTACTTTGTTATACAGTACTTGATTTCAGTGCTATGGGTATTTACACAACAGGATCATTTTACTGAAAAAAGAGAGAAGAAAAGACAGGAATTAAATAGAATTAAGTTTGATTCTTTTTCTGCAAAAAATTGCTGCAGATTTTTTTGCACGACGAAACCATTAATAATATGAAATGGAAATGCAAATGAACTAAACACGAATGTCATAAAATAAAACAAGTTAAGATACTTGTGTCTTGCATAAGTTATTTTACATTTAATATATCTATTTTTAAACTTGTAAGGTAATTTATTCATGTAAAATCCCTTAAACTCTAATATTGTTTTTTTCCTAATTTACCTATAACATTTTTTTTATTTAGAAACTAACAATGTTATTTTATACGAGATAGGTTATTCTACCTACTCTCATCTTGCCTACCCCTTTCATTACCGTTCGAATTTAATCCAACGGTTTATATTTACGAAATAAAATAAATTATTTTTCTCCTTTCTTTTTCCTCAATTCCTCCCGCACCCTTTCTCTCTCCTCTCCTTTTTCTCACCACATATTTGTATTCATAGTTTTATTCTATGCTTAGACAAATATTTGAGTGTTTTCAAACTTGGTATCTAAGGCTGCCTAATACTTTAAATAATGGTATTCATCACATACATTTATAATAGTGCATGTTTTTGTCAAAACCAATTTTACACACACATATATAGCTTTGAAAAATCATCAACAATATTATCATAGAATTCTTACTAGTTTTTAAATTGAAATAACTAGTAAAAGCTAGTAAAAATTACTATTAAAATTACTATTTTATTTTCAAATGTAAAAATAATGTTGTTGTGTTTTCTAATGTCAACATTTTATTATTTCACTTTAAAAACTAGTAAGAATTCTATGATAATATTGTTGATGATTTTTCAAAGCAATATATATATATGGTAAAATGATTTCTGCAGCTGTTGTACCTACAGCAAGTTAGGATCCGCGTTCAGATCCAGCTTTTTTTTTTAAAAGTTGTGGGGCCAATTTTTCTGTGTCAGCTGTAGCTAACGTTGTCTACGGTTGCTGCAGAAATGTTAAGCCCTATATATATATAGTCAGGATCATTTTACACCAGTGTAAGTTACACTCTCAATCTTTTCCACTGATATCACTTATATCTAAGGGCTCAAATTTTTTAGTAATATGAGCCATTAGATATAAGTGAATCAATGGTTAAGATTGAGTGTAAGACTTCTAACTCTTACACCAGTGTAAGAAGATCCCGCCTATATATATATATATATATATATATATATATATATATATATATATATATATACACATATGAGGTAGGATCCTTTGATCAAATTTCAAATTTGACACCGGTGTTAAATTTGACACCTCATCTGAGAGCCGTTAGATCAAAAAAGATCAACGGTTGTCACATGCTTACAAATCAGAGCCGTTGATTTTTTTTGATCTAACGACTCTCAGATAAAGTGTCAAATAATCCTACCTCTCTCTCTCTATATATATATATATATATATATATATATATATATATATATATATATATATATATATATATATATATGTAGGCGGGATCTTCTTACATTGGTGTAAGAGTAATAACTGTCACACTCAATCTTAACCATTGATTTTTGCATATCTAACGGTTATAATTAATAATTTATTGATGAAAATAATCTAATTAATTATAGCCGTTTGATGAACGAAAATCAACAGTTAAGATTATTACTCTTACACTCGTGTAAGTTGATCATGTCTTATATATATATATATATATATATATATATATATATATATATATATATATATATATATAAATAGGATATTCTTACACCGGTGTAAGAGTTAGAAGTCTCACACTCAATCTTGACCATAGATTCACTTGTATCTAATTGCTCATGTTACTAAAAAATTTGAGCCCTTAGATACACGTGGGATCAACGGATAAGATTTAGAGTGTAACTTACATTGGTGTAAAATAATCCTGACACCATATATATATATATATATGTTACACCAGTGTAAGTTACACTTTTAACCTTGTCCGTTGATTCCACTTATATTTAAGGGCTCTAATTTTTTAGTAATGAGAGCCATTGGGTACAAGTGGACCAATGATCAATATTGAGTGTAAGACTTCTAAATGTTACACCGGTGTAAGAATATATGCCCCTATATATATATATATATATATATATATATATATATATATATATATATATATATATATATATATATATATATATATATATATATATATATATATATATATATAGGAAGTATATTGTAAGAACCCGCACCGCTAATTAAGGTAATTAGTGAATTAATTATGATAATTAGAAAATGATTCCATAATTGACCTTAATAATTATTATTGGGCTTAAATAATTATATTGAGTGAGTAAAAATGCTGAAAGTCGCTTTTCGGAAGAAAAGCGCAGATACCGGTTCTGCTACCCGGTATAAATGCGTACCGGAAAAGTATCCCGGAAAATTATAACGAATGCATGATAATTACTAGAATATTATGTAGGACTTGTAAAACAAGTTTCAGGTCAAAATAACGTAATCTGATGCCAGAACTGATACTGGCTATGTAAAAGCGCGTACCGGAAAGGTGCTCCGAAAAATAAAATAAAAATATGAAAAATCTTAGAAAAATGCGTAGGTCTAGATTCCAAAGTTTGGGATCAAGATTTTTTACTTTGCTATTAAGGCTAATACTGCGCGATTAGTGGCCTTGTGCCTATAAATAGACACACTAAGGCACATAACCCTAGGCCATACACATTTCCTACGTGAAATTTCTGCAGCCTTGTGACGAGCCACCTTGCTTCTCCATTTCTTCCTCCTTTCTCACCAAAGTCACCTCCTTTGATCATTGTTTCCCTTCTTGATCAAGTAAACACTTGAGTGTGAGCATTGGAGAGTGCTTAGGATGCCTTTTCTGAGTGGTGAGGTTCTGTTTGGGTTGGTTGTGAGGGCTGTTGTAAGAACCCGCACCGTTAATTAAGGTAATTAGTAAATTAATTATGATAATTAGGAAATAATTCCATAATTGACCCTAATAAGTATTATGAGGCTTAAATAATTATACTGAGTGAGTAAAAATGCTGAAAGTCGCTTTTCGGAAGAAAAGCGCAGATACCGGTTCTGCTACCCGGTATAAATGCGTACCGGAAAAGTATCCCAGAAAATTATAACGAATGCATGATAATTACTAGAATATTATGTAGGACTTGTAAAACAAGTTTCAAGTCAAAATAACGTAAACTGATGCCAGAACTGATACTGGCTATGGAAAAGCGCGTACCGGAAAGGTGCTCCGAAAAATAAAATAAAAAATATGAAAAATCTTAGAAAAATGTGTAAGTCTAGATTCCAAAGTTTGGGATCAAGATCTTTTACTTTGCTATTAAGGCTAATACTGCGCGTGTGTGGCCTTGTGCCTATAAATAGACCCATTAAGGGCACAAAACCCTAGACACATTCTTTCCCTACGTGAGTGGCTGCTGCATGAAGGTGTGAGGCACTATTCCATTGCCTTCCTCACCATTCTTGAAGCCAAGTCTTCCCCTTTTTGCTTGGTTCCTTCCCTTTCCTCTTTATAAACACTTGTGATCATCCTTGTGAGAGTGAAAGGAGTGTTCTTGACTGAGTTTCAGCTGCTGTGTGTGAGGTTAGTGGGTTGAGTTGGTGAGTTTGAGTGACTTGAACCTTTGGCTTGGCATTGGTGGTGCCTAGGAGCCATCTTGTGGTGCAAGAACCCATCTTTGTGTTGTCATTTTCGTGCTCCTACCTAGGCTGAGTTTAAAGTGTCTTGGGAGAGCTCCAAGAGCACACCTTGCTCTGTTTTGAGCTTTGGTAAGTTCCCTCACCTTTGATCTTAAGTTTTGATGCTTAAAGTTGATGTCTTGGCCATGTTTAATGAGTAAACAAGAGGGTATAATGAGTATGAACCTAAAATAGATTAAAAATGCATGCTTTAACGTGTACATGTGTTAAAAGTTGGATCTTTGGGATGGATATTCACGAAATGCAGAAACTGCATTCTGTCGTGAGATATCCGGATATTTGTCGAATAGATATCCGGATATCGATATCCGGATATGGTATCCGGATATTGATATCCGGATATGGGACCTGGGTATCCGGATATGGCATATCCGGATATGTCCAGTGTGATATCCGGATATGGCATATCCGGATATGTCCCTTGAGATATCCGGATATCCTGGGTTCTCACAGAACAGTAGCCGTGCTGTGTGAACAGTAAGCTATTGGGTGTGTGTGGACCCTAGATTAAGGAAGTTGAACTTCTGTAATTAATGAACTAAGTCAGAATCATATGATTAAGGGCTTATGGCTTTGTTGGAATCCTTAAGACGTAAAACGTAAAAGGAAAGGCGTAGTCTTTAAGTTGTATGCTTGAGATGCATGAATATTGATGTATTATTGGTCCATATCAGATTGTGATACTGCTGTTTATGGACTTGTGAGTGGTTGGACTCTTGGCTTGGATAGCTAGCTTGCAAGGTAAGCTTTCGTGTCCTCGGTTTAGCCATTTTGTTGTTCCACCATGTCCCATGGGGATGGGTTTATGCATGCTGTGTTACATGCTTTAATGTTTTGGAAATGCTGTTGAGCTATTTATATGCAATGTGCTTTTATGAGATGCATGTGGTGTCCACCTATACGGTAAGCCTGAGTATGTAGTACATACAAGATGGTGAGGCTGTGGGTGAGGTGCAGGTAGCGTCCATGTACTCATGTAGGCATAGACGTATTCCTACATTTCTCTGGCCAGTAGATTTGATAAACACATATGGCATGATTAATTGCTGCATCGCATAGTTTTGGGACTTATATTGTAAATACTGTTTTTGAACTTATATTACACATGTAAGTGAGCTTGGGGTGGAAACTCCTTGAGGACCCCTTGTCTTACTGAGATTTCTTGTTAGAGATCTCACCCCACGTTTGGGGACGCTTATTTCAGGATCAGGTAATGTTGAGGGCTCAGGTGGCAGGAGGCCAGAGCTGAGCTGATATTATGATATGCTGACGTGCTGGATTGACTGTTATGTTTTCCGCTTGATTATGTTATTTACGTTGAGACTGTTATTGGGCATTGTTGCATTATTTGGTGAGCATGGGGTTTGTCCATACCACATGGTTTGACTATTGTCCTTTAATTCGCTGTTGTAATTAAAGTATCAGGATTTTGACCCAGGCTACGTGTGTAGTCCTGTGGCTTTAGATACTCACTTATTATTTATATATGAGGTATTCCAGTTAGTTGTCTTGCAATTTACATACAGGCAGTATTTTATGAAATTGATTAAGTAATCAAGTTGGCTAAGGTTAATGACGTCATAATTGAATTAAAGAAAAAGTTATTCCGCATTTTAATTAAGCGTGGCTTAATACGATAGTATGTTAACAATCCGGGTAAACACGGGCTGTTACATTTTATGGTATCAGAGCACTTTCTAGGGAAAAGCCTGTATGTATTGCAATAACTTAGGATGTTTCGTTGCGTGTCTACTTTGCGTTCTCTCTGATTGGTGTGTGTTATGATGATGCATATGTGACCACATGGCGTGGGCCTGATCAACTCATTCTTTGTGTAACTTGTGCAGAGTCATGGTGCCACCAAGGAGGAACACTAGTACGAGTGAGGATCAATCGGATCCTATCCTGGCTGCATTGGCTGAGATGCAGGCGGCCCGACTAGCCGACCAGGAAGCCACGAGGCTGGCAAACCAGGCGATGCTGGACGCTATTCGAGATGCGAACCGGCGAGCCACGGCAGAGGTTATGGAGGAGAACCGGATGGCCAACATGACTATGATGAGGGTCATGTTGGAGGAGTTGAGGGCTGGTCCTGCTGCTGGCCAGTGTCCTCCACCACCTCCACCGCCGCCACCGCCTCCACCTCCGCCTAGTCAACAGGAGGACACCCAGAGTCAGATGGGTGAGGGCAGTCACTTGACGGGGGCTATGCAGACCATCCCCGTATTTGCTGAGGATCGTGACGAGATCGATCGCCGGCTGAATGCTTTCCGCAAGCATAAGCCACCTTCTTTCGACGGATCTTATGATCCCATTGCTGCTGCCAGATGGCTACAGGCGCTGGATAAGATATTCCGGATCATGCAGTGCACCGATCCGCAGAAGCTGTTGTTCGCCACTTACATGCTGGAGGGCGAGGCCCATGAGTGGTGGACCAACCTTTCTCACATCTACGAGATGCAGGGCCATGTGATGACGTGGTCATTCTTCGAGGAGAGCTTTCTGGGTCAGTACTTTCCTTATGACTCACAGGAGAGGAAGCAGGGAGAGTTTGACCGGTTGGTACAGGGCTCGTTGTCTGTCGACTAGTACCTGGCTAAGTTTAATGAGCTGGTGAAGTTTTCACACTTCAGGATGGCGAGGCCTACTCCTACATTCTTGGCTGCTAAGTTCCGCAGGGGACTTAATGAGGACATTGCTGGACATCTTGCTGGTTCCGCTTCGAGAGACTTCGGAGCTTTAGTAAAGCAGTGCCGCGACATCGAGGACTATTGCCGTGCGAGTCAGGCCAAGAAGGCCAAGATTGAGGTGCCACAGGGTACCGGCGGTTCCACTCCCTGGAAGAACAAAAATTTTGCAAACAAGGGCAAGGGCAAACCGTTGGCGGCTAAGCAAGCGCCAAACCAGTTTAGAAAGACTGCTACTCAGGGGAACACAGCTAGACCTCCTGCTCCCAGATGCTCGGGATGCGGGAAGTCACACTTCGGACCGTGTTCTACCGGTCAGTTGATTTGCTTCCAGTGTGGCAAGGAGGGCCACTATTCCAGAGATTGCCCGACGGCGAGAGTTGCTGCAGTGCAGGCTGTGCCTTTGCAGATGGTTCCTACTGGAGCACCAGCCGTGCCACCTTCTACGGGGCGTGTTTACACTTTGGATCGTCAGCAGTCGGACAGAGCTCCGAACCTGGTCAGAGGTACTGTTACCATTGGTGGTTCAGCTGTTGATGTGCTTTTTGATTCCGGGGCAACGCACTCTTTTGTTGCTACCCCTATTGCCGTGGGGCTTGAGTTGCCCAGTGATGTGCTTTCTCCACCGATGCAGGTGACCACCGCCACCGGAGAAAAATGTTTGACCTCCACTGTTCATCGCGATGTAGCGTTTCAGTGGGATGGCCGTGACTTCTCGGTAGATCTGATAGGATTGCCGATGGCCAACCTTGAGATTATTCTGGGCATGGATTGGTTGTCCAGGAATTGTGCATTGATTGATTGTTGTGCCAAGAGAGTGGTGATGTCTCCGGGTGGGTCCACAGCCAGTTCCTCACCGTTCATTTCAGTCCTGCAGGCGAGGAGGGCCTTGAGAGCAGGGGCATTTGGCTATGTCATGTTGGGAGGTTTGGTGAGTGGGACACAGGAGGATCTCACTGGCATTCCTGTGGTGAGGGAATTCCTCGAGGTGTTTCCCGAGGAGATTCCTGAGTTTCCACCACAGAGGGAGATAGAGTTCTCCATCGATTTATTGCCTGGTGTGGGGCCTATATCGTTGGCTCCATACCGGATGTCGCCACCAGAGTTGGCGGAGCTGAAGAAGCATATTGAGGAGCTTTCAGCGAAAGATTTCATACGGCCGAGTGTGTCTCCCTGGGGAGCACCGGTCATTTTTGTGAAAAAGAAAGATGGGACCATGCGGTTGTGCACCGACTACAGACAGTTGAACAAGGTGACAATCAAGAACAAGTACCCTCTTCCACGCATTGATGATTTGCTGGATCAGCTCAGGGGTGCTTGCGTATATTCCAAGATCGACCTCCGGTCCGGTTACCATCAGATACGGGTAAAGCCGGAGGATGTCCCAAAGACAGCGTTTCGCTCGAGGTACGGGCACTATGAGTACTTGGTGATCCCGTTTGGACTCACCAATGCACCCGCAGTGTTCATGGACTACATGAACAGGATCTTCCAACCGTACCTGGATCAGTTTGTGATCGTCTTCATTGAAGACATCTTGATTTACTCCAAGACGGAGGAGGAGCATACTGAGCACTTGAAGATTGTTTTACAAGTGCTAAAAGAGAAAAGGCTATATGCTAAGCCGTCGAAATGTGAGTTTTGGCTCAAGGCGGTGAAATTTCTGGGTCATGTGATTTCTGCTAATGGAGTTGCAGTTGATCCTAACAAGATTGAGGCCGTGATGGACTGGGAGAGGCCTAAGACGGTTACAGAAGTGAGAAGCTTCTTGGGTTTGGCAGGCTACTACAGGAGGTTCATAGAGGGATTCTCCAAAATGGTGCTACCGATGACTCGCCTTACCCGAAAGGAGACTCCATTCGTGTGGACACATGAGTGTGAGGAGTGTTTCCAAGAGTTGAAGGAGAGACTGACTACTGCTCCAGTGTTAGTTCTTCCTGATCCTGCGGAACAGTTTGAGTTATACTGCGATGCCTCTGGTAAAGGACTAGGCTGTGTGCTGATGCAGAAAGGGAAAGCGGTTGCTTACGCTTCAAGACAGTTGAAACCTCATGAGCAGAACTACCCGACTCACGACTTGGAGTTGGCAGCCATTGTTTTTGCTTTCAAGATTTGGAGGCATTACCTGTTTGGCATGAAGTTTGCTGTATTCAGTGATCACAAGAGCCTGAAGTACCTGTTTGACCAGAAGGAGTTGAACATGAGACAACGAAGATGGATGGAGTTCTTGAAGGACTACGACTTTGAGTTGAGGTATCACCCTGGCAAGGCCAATGTGGTAGCCGATGCTTTGAGTCGGAAATCCGTGAGCTTATCCAGCTTGATGATGAACGACTACGAGGTGATCGAGAAGTTCAGAGACTTAAGAGTGAACTCCTTGTTTGGAGGCGCACTGCTCGAAATGGAAACAGCAGAAGTGATTAATGAGCTGATGGAAAAGATTAAAGAAGCGCAAGTGCAAAGAGAGTGCCTTGATTATGTGAAGAACCAGGACGGTGTGTCTTGGAACGAGGATGGATTGCTGCTGTTTCAGAAGAGGATTGTTATTCCTCGAGGGCCATTGACCGAGGAGGTTATGGCAGAGCCTCATAAGGGCCGGTTCACTATCCACCCCGGTGCTACAAAAATGTACCAGGACTTAAAAAGGAATTTTTGGTGGCCGGGCATGAAGAAGGACATAGCGGTGTACGTGTCCAAGTGTTTGATATGTCAGAAAGTGAAGATCGAGCACCAGAAATCGTCTGGTAAACTTCAACCTCTTGAAATTCCACAGTGGAAGTGGGAGGGTATTTCCATGGACTTCGTGGTGGGATTGCCTAGAACTCAGGCTGGTTGTGACTCTATCTGGGTCATAGTGGACAGATTGACCAAGTCTGCCCATTTTCTTCCAGTGAAGGTGAGCTTCACTACAGAGCAGTTGGCCAAGCTTTATGTCCGCGAGATTGTGAGGCTTCACGGGGTGCCCGAGAGTATCATCAGTGATAGGGACCCGAAGTTCACATCTCGGTTTTGGGAGGCGCTGCAGGAGGCTTTTGGTACGCAGTTGAGATTGAGTATCGCCTATCACCCTCAGACTGACGGACAGACTGAGCGGACCATCTAGACATTGGAGGACATGTTGAGAGCTTGCACGTTGGAGCAGGGATCAGCATGGGATAGGTACCTTCCGTTGGTAGAATTTTCGTACAACAACAGTTTTTATGCTAGTCTGGGCATGGCACCCTACGAGGCGCTGTATGGTAGGAGGTGTCGGACTCCTACCTACTGGTCTGAGGTTGGAGACAAGGAGCTGTTTGGCTTGGACTTTGTCCAAGATACTACCCTACAGATCCAGATGATCAGGGAAAAGTTGAAGCAGGCGCAGAATCGTCTGAAAAGCTACTATGATGTCAAGCATCGACCACTGGAGTTCAGTGAGGGTGAGCACGTGTTTGTGAAACTTTCACCTGTCACCGGTGTTGGACGGGCACTCGGAGTGAGGAAGTTGAGCCCTCGGTTCATTGGGCCCTACCAGATCCTTGGTAGAGTAGGACCTGATGCCTATCGACTCGCCTTGCCTCCGAACCTAGCCAACATCCACGACGTGTTTCACGTGTCTCAGCTTCGGAAGTACATAGCAGACCCTTCGCACGTGGTGCAGCCGGATGATGTGGAGGTTCGGGAGAACCTAAAGACTCCCGTCGGACCACTCAAGATCCTCGATCGAGGCGAGAAACAGCTTAGGAGCAAGATCATTCCGATGGTCAAGGTGCAGTGGACTGGGCGTAGTCCCGAGGAGTGCACGTGGGAGCGAGAGGATGAGCTTCTCCGACAGTATCCCGACTTTCGAGACAGGTATGTTTCTGATTTTGAGGACAAAATCCTTAAAAAGGTGGGGTGAATGTAAGAACCCGCACCGTTAATTAAGGTAATTAGTAAATTAATTATGATAATTAGGAAATAATTCCATAATTGACCCTAATAAGTATTATGAGGCTTAAATAATTATACTGAGTGAGTAAAAATGCTGAAAGTCGCTTTTCGGAAGAAAAGCGCAGATACCGGTTCTGCTACTCGGTATAAATGCGTACCGGAAAAGTATCCTAGAAAATTATAACGAATGCATGATAATTACTAGAATATTATGTAGGACTTGTAAAACAAGTTTCAAGTCAAAATAACGTAAACTGATGCCAGAACTGATACTGGCTATGGAAAAGCGCGTACCGGAAAGGTGCTCCGAAAAATAAAATAAAAATATGAAAAATCTTAGAAAAATGTGTAGGTCTAGATTCCAAAGTTTGGGATCAAGATCTTTTACTTTGCTATTAAGGCTAATACTGCGCGTGTGTGGCCTTGTGCCTATAAATAGACCCATTAAGGGCACAAAACCCTAGACACATTCTTTCCCTACGTGAGTGGCTGCTGCATGAAGGTGTGAGGCACTATTCCATTGCCTTCCTCACCATTCTTGAAGCCAAGTCTTCCCCTTTTTGCTTGATTCCTTCCCTTTCCTCTTCATAAACACTTGTGATCATCCTTGTGAGAGTGAAAGGAGTGTTCTTGACTGAGTTTCAGCTGCTGTGTGTGAGGTTAGTGGGCTGAGTTGGTGAGTTTGAGTGACTTGAACCTTTGGCTTGGCATTGGTGGTGCCTAGGAGCCATCTTGTGGTGCAAGAACCCATCTTTGTGTTGTCATTTTCGTGCTCCTACCTAGGCTGAGTTTGAAGTGTCTTGGGAGAGCTCCAAGAGCACACCTTGCTCTGTTTTGAGCTTTGGTAAGTTCCCTCACCTTTGATCTTAAGTTTTGATGCTTAAAGTTGATGTCTTGGCCATGTTTAATGAGTAAACAAGAGGGTATAATGAGTATGAACCTAAAATAGATTAAAAATGCATGCTTTAACGTGTACATGTGTTAAAAGTTAGATCTTTGGGATGGATATTCACGAAATGCAGAAACTGCATTCTGTCGTGAGATATCCGGATATTTGTCGAATAGATATCCGGATATCGATATCCGGATATCGATATCCGGATATGGTATCCGAATATTGATATCCGGATATGGGACCTGGGTATCCGGATATGGCATATCCGGATATGTCCAGTGTGATATCCGGATATGGCATATCCAGATATGTCCCTTGAGATATCCGGATATCCTGGGTTCTCACAGAACAGTAGCCGTGTTGTGTGAACAGTAAGCTATTGGGTGTGTGTGGACCCTAGATTAAGGAAGTTGAACTTCTGTAATTAATGAACTAAGTCAGAATCATATGATTAAGGGCTTATGGCTTTGTTGGAAGCCTTAAGACGTAAAACGTAAAGGAAAGGCGTAGTCTTTAAGTTGTATGCTTGTGATGCATAAATATTGATGTATTATTGGTCCATATCAGATTGTGATACTGCTGTTTGTGGACTTGTGAGTGGTTGGACTCTTGGCTTGGATAGCTAGCTTGCAAGGTAAGCTTTCGTGTCCTCGGTTTAGCCATTTTGTTGTTCCACCATGTCCCATGGGGATGGGTTTATGCATGCTGTGTTACATGCTTTAATGTTTTGGAAATGTTGTTGAGCTATTTATATGCAATGTGCTTTTATGAGATGCATGTGGTGTCCACCTATACGGTAAGCCTGAGTATGTAGTACATACAAGATGGTGAGGCTGTGGGTGAGGTGCAGGTAGCGTCCATGTACTCATGTAGGCATAGACGTATTCCTACATTTCTCTGGCCAGTATATTTGATAAACACACATGGCATGATTAATTGCTGCATCGCATAGTTTTGGAACTTATATTGTAAATACTGTTTTTGAACTTATATTACACATGTAAGTGAGCTTGGGGTGGAAACTCCTTGAGGACCCCTTGTCTTACTGAGATTTCTTGTTAGAGATCTCACCCCACGTTTGGGGACGCTTATTTCAGGATCAGGTAATGTTGAGGGCTCAGGTGGCAGGAGGCCAGAGCTGAGTTGATATTATGATATGCTGTCGTGCTGGATTTACTGTTATGTTTTCCTTCTGATTATGTTATTTATGTTGAGACTGTTTTGGGCATTGTTGCCTTATTTGGTGAGCATGGGGTTTGTCCATGCCACATGGTTTGACTATTGTCTTTTAATTGATGTTGTAATTAAAGTACCAGGATTTTGACCCAGGCTACGTGTTGTAGTCCTGTGGCTTTAGATACTCACGTATTATTTATATATGAGGTATTCCAGTTAGTTGTCTTGCAATTTACATACAGGCAGTATTTTATGAAATTGATTAAGTAATCAAGTTGGCCAAGGTTAATGACGTCATAATTGAATTAAAGAAAAAGTTTTTCCGCATTTTAATTAAGCGTGGCTTAATACGATAGTATGTTAACAATCCGGGTTAACACGGGCTGTTACATTTTATGGTATCAAAGCACTTTCTAGGGAAAAGCCTGTATGTATTGCAATAACTTAGGATGTGTCGTTGCGAGTCTACTTTGCCTTCTCTCTGATTGGTGTGTGTTATGATAATGCATATGTGACCACATGGCGTGGGCCTGATCAACTCATTCTGTGTGTAACTTGTGCAGAGTCATGGTGCCACCAAGGAGGAACACTAGTACGAGTGAGGATCAATCGGATCCTATCCTGGCTGCATTGGCTGAGATGCAGGCGGCCCGACTAGCCGACCAGGAAGCCACGAGGCTGGCAAACCAGGCGATGCTGGACGCTATTTGAGATGCGAACCGGCGAGCCACGGCAGAGGTTCTGGAGGAGAACCGGATGGCCAACATGACTATGATGAGGGTCATGTTGGAGGAGTTGAGGGCTGGTCCTGCCGCTGGCCAGTGTCCTCCACCACCTCCACCACCGCCACCGCCTCCACCTCCGCCTAGTCAACAGGAGGACACCCAGAGTCAGATGGGTGAGGGCAGTCACTTGACGGGGGCTATGCAGACCATCCCCGTATTTGCTGAGGATCGTGACGAAATCGATCGCCGGCTGAATGCTTTCCGCAAGCATAAGCCACCTTCTTTCGACGGATCTTATGATCCCATTGCTGCTGCCAGATGGCTACAGTCGCTGGATAAGATTTTCCGGATCATGCAGTGCACCAATCCGCAGAGGCTGTTGTTCGCCACTTACATGCTGGAGGGCGAGGCTCACGAGTGGTGGACCAACCTTTCTCACATCTACGAGATGCAGGGCCATGTGATGACGTGGCCATTCTTCGAGGAGAGCTTTCTGGGTCAGTACTTTCCTTATGACTCTCAGGAGAGGAAGCAGGGAGAGTTTGACCGGTTGGTGCAGAGCTCGTTGTCTGTCGACGAGTACCTGGCTAAGTTTAATGAGCTGGTGAAGTTTTCACACTTCAGGATGGCGAGGCCTACTCCTACATTCTTGGCTGCTAAGTTCCGCAGGGGACTTAATGAGGACATTGCTGGACATCTTGCTGGTTCTGCTTCGAGAGACTTCGGAGCTTTAGTACAGCAGTGCCGCGACATTGAGGACTATTGCCGTGCGAGTCAGGCCAAGAAGGCCAAGATTGAAGTACCACAGAGTACTGGCGGTTCTACTACCTGGAAGAACAAAAATTTTGCTAACAAGGGCAAGGGCAAACAGTTGGCGGCTAAGCAAGCGCCAAATCAGTTTAGAAAGACTGCTACTCAGGGGAACGCAGCTAGACCTCCTGCTCCTAGATGCTCGGGATGCGGGAAGTCACACTTTGGGTCGTGTTCTACCGGACAGCTGATATGCTTCCAGTGTGGCAAGGAGGGCCACTATTCCAGAGATTGCCCGACGGCGAGAGTTGCTGCAGTGCAGGCTGTGCCATTGCAGATGGTTCCTACTGGGGCACCAGCAGTGCCACCTACTACGGGGCGTGTGTATACGTTGGATCGTCAGCAGTCGGACAGAGCTCCGAACCTGGTCAGAGGTACTGCTACCATTGGTGGTTCAGCTATTGATGTGCTGTTTGATTCCGGGGCAACGCACTCTTTTGTTGCTACCCCTATTGCTGTGGGGCTTGAGTTGCCCAGTGATGTGCTTTCTCCACCGATGCGGTGACCACCGCCACCGGAGAAAAATGTTTGACCTCCACTGTTCATCGCGATGTAGCGTTTCAATGGGATGGCCGTGACTTCTCGGTTGATCTGATAGGATTGCCGATGGCCAACCTTGAGATTATTCTGGGCATGGATTGGTTGTCCAGAAACTGTGCAATGATTGATTGTTGTACCAAGAAAGTGGTGATGTCTCCGGGTGGGTCCATAGTCAGTTCCTCACCGTTCATTTCAGTCCTGCAGGCGAGGAGGGCCTTGAGAGCAGGGGCATTTGGCTATGTCATGTTGGGAGGTTTGGTGAGTGGGACACAGGAGGATCTCACTGGCATTCCTGTGGTGAGGGAATTCCTCGAGGTGTTTCCCGAGGAGATTCCTGAGTTTCCACCGCAGAGGGAGATAGAGTTCTCCGTAGACTTATGGCCTGGTGTGGGGCCTATATCGTTGGCTCCATACCGGATGTCGCCACCAGAGTTGGCGGAGCTGAAGAAGCATATTGAGGAGCTTTCAGCAAAAGATTTCATTCGGCCGAGTGTGTCTCCCTGGGGAGCACCGGTCATTTTTGTGAAAAAGAAAGATGGGACCATGCGGTTGTGCACTGACTACAGACAGTTGAACAAGGTGACAATCAAGAACAAGTATCCTCTTCCACGCATTGATGATTTGCTGGATCAGCTCAGGGGTGCTTGCGTATATTCCAAGATCAATCTCCGGTCCGGTTACCATCAAATACGGGTAAAGCCGGAGGATGTCCCAAAGACAGCGTTTCGCTCAAGGTACGGGCATTATGAGTACTTGGTGATTCCGTTTGGACTCACAAATGCACCCGCGGTGTTCATGGACTACATGAACAGGATCTTCCAGCCGTACCTGGATCAGTTTGTGATCGTCTTCATTGACGACATCTTAATTTACTCCAAGACGGAGGAGGAGCATGCTGAGCACTTGAAGATTGTTTTGCAAGTGTTGAAAGAGAAAAAGCTATATGCTAAGCCGTCAAAATGTGAGTTTTGGCTCAAGGCGGTAAAATTTCTGGGTCATGTGATTTCCGCTGATGGAGTTGCAGTTGATCCTAACAAGATTGAGGCCGTGATGGACTGGGAGAGGCCCAAGACGGTTACAGAAGTGAGAAGCTTCTTGGGTTTGGCAGGGTACTATAGGAGGTTCATAGAGGGATTCTCCAAGATGGTGCTACCGATGACTCGCCTTACCCGAAAGGAGACTCCATTCGTGTGGACACATGAGTGTGAGGAGTGCTTCCAGGAGTTGAAGGAGAGACTGACTACTGCTCCTGTGTTAGTCCTTCCTGATCCTGCGGAACAGTTTGAGTTATACTGCGATGCCTCTGGAAAGGGGCTAGGCTGTGTGTTGATGCAGAAAGGGAAAGTTGTTGCCTATGCTTCAAGACAGTTGAAACCTCATGAGGAGAACTACCCGACTCACGACTTGGAGTTGGCAGCCATTGTTTTTGCTTTCAAGATTTGGAGGCATTACCTGTTTGGCATGAAGTTTGCTGTATTCAGTGATCACAAGAGCCTGAAGTATCTGTTTGACCAGAAGGAGTTGAACATGAGACAGCGAAGATGGATGGAGTTCTTGAAGGACTACGACTTTGAGTTGAGGTACCATCCTGGCAAGGCCAGTGTGGTAGCAGATCCTTGGTAGAGTAGGACCAGTTGCCTATCGACTTGCCTTACCTCCGAACCTAGCCAACATCCACGACGTGTTTCACGTGTCTCAGCTTCGGAAGTACATAGCAGATCCTTCGCACGTGGTGCAGCCGGATGATGTGGAGGTTCGGGAGAACCTAAAGACTCCCGTCGGACCGCTCAAGATTCTCGACCGAGGCGAGAAACAGCTTAGAAGCAAGATCATTCTGATGGTCAAGGTGCAGTGGACTGGGCGTAGTCCCGAGGAGTGCACGTGGGAGTGAGAGGATGAGCTTCTCCGACAGTATCCCGACTTTTGAGACAGGTATGTTTCTGATTTTGAGGACAAAATCCTTAAAAAGGTGGAGTGAATGTAAGAACCCGCACCGCTAATTAAGGTAATTAGCGAATTAATTATGATAATTAGAAAATAATTCCATAATTGACCCAAATAATTATTATGAGGCTTTAATAATTACAATTAGTGGATAAGAATGCTGAAAGTCGCTTTTCGGAAGAAAAGCGCAGATACCGGTTCTGCTACTCGGTATAAATGCGTACCGGAAAAGTATCCTGGAAAATTATAACGAATGCATGATAATTACTAGAATATTATGTAGGACTTGTAAAACAAGTTTCAAGTCAAAATAACGTAATCTGATGCCAGAACTGATACTGGCTATGGAAAAGCGCGTACCGGAAAGGTGCTCCGAAAAATAAAATAAAAATATGATAAATCTTAGAAAAATGCGTGGGTCTAGATTCTAAAGTTTGAGATCAAGATCTTTTACTTTGCTATTAAGGCTAATACTGCGCGTGTGTGGCCTTGTGCCTATAAATAGACCCATTAAGGGCACAAAACCCTAGAAACATTCTTTCCCTACGTGAGTGGCTGCTGCATGAAGGTGTGAGGCACTATTCCATTGCCTTCCTCACCTTCTTGAGGCCAAGTCTTCCCCTTTTTGCTTGGTTTCTTCCCTTTCCTCTTCATAAACACTTGTGATCATCCCTGTGAGAGTGAAAGGAGTGTTCTTGGCTGTGTTTCAGCTGCTGTGTGTGAGGTTGATGGGCTGAGTTGGTGAGTTTGAGTGACTTGAACCTTTGGCCTTGCTTTGGTGGTGCCAAGGAGCCAACTTGTGGTGCAAGAACCCACCTTTGTGTTGTCATTTTCGTGCTCCTACTCAGGCTGAGTTTGAAGTGTCTTGGGAGAGCTCCAAGAGCACACCTTGCTCTGTTTTGAGCTTTGGTAAGTTCCTTCACCTTTGATCTTAAGTTCTGATGCTTAAAGTTGATGTCTTGGCCATGTTTAATGAGTAAACAAGAGGGTATAATGTATATGAACCTAAAATGGATTAAAGATGCATGCTTTAACGTGTACATGTGTTAAAAGTTGGATCTTTGGGTTGGATATTCACGAAATGCAGAAACTGCATTCTGTCTGAGATATCCGGATATTTGTCGAACAGATATCCGGATATCAGTATCCGGATATGGTATCCGGATATTGATATCCGGATATGGGACCCGTGTATCCGGATATGGTCAGTGTGATATCTGGATATGACATATCCGGATATGTCCCTTCTGATATCCGGATATCCTGGGTTCTCACAGAACAGTAGCCGTGCTGTGTGAACAGTAAGCTAATGGGTGTTTGTGGACCCTAGATTAAGGAAGTTTAACTTCTGTAAGTAATGAACTAAGTCAGAATCATATGATTAAGGGCTTATGGCTTTGATGGAAGCCTTAAGACGCAAAACGTAAAGGAAAGGCGTAGTCTTTAAGTTGTATGCTTGTGATACATAAATATTGATGTATTATTGGTCCATATCAGATTGTGATACTGCTGTTTGTGGACTTGTGAGTGGTTGGACTCTTGGCTTGGATAGCTAGCTTGCAAGGTAAGCTTTCGTGTCCTCGGTTTAGCCATTTTGTTGTTCCACCATGTCCCATGGGGATGGGTTTATGCATGCTGTGTTACATGCTTTAATGTTTTGAAAATGCTGTTGAGCTATTTATATGCAATGTGCTTTTATGAGATGCATGTGGTGTCCACCTATACGGTAAGCCTGAGTATGTAGTACATACAAGATGGTGAGGCTGTGGGTGAGGTGCAGGTAGCGTCCATGTACTCATGTAGGTATAGACGTATTCCTACATTTCTCTGGCCAGTAGATTTGATAAACACACATGGCATGATTAATTGCTGCATCGCATAGTTTTGGAACTTATATTGTAAATACTGTTTTTGAACTTATATTACACATGTAAGTGAGCTTGGGGTGGAGACTCCTTGAGGACCCCTTGTCTTACTGAGATTTCTTGTTAGAGATCTCACCCCACGTTTGGGGACGCTTATTTCAGGATCAGGTAATGTTGAGGGCTCAGGTGGCAGGAGGCCAGAGCTGAGTTGATGTTATGATATGCTGTCGTGCACTGTTATGTTTTTCGTCTGATTATGTTATCATGTTGAGACTGTTTGTGGGCATTGTTGCCTTATTTGGTGAGCATGGGGTTTGTCCATGACACATGATTGCTAGTGTCTTTTAAATTAATGTTGTAATTAAAGTATCAGGATTTTGACCCAGGCTACGTGTTGTAGTTGTAAGAACTCGCACCGCTAATTAAGGTAATTAGTGGATTAATTATGATAATTAGGAAATAATTCCATAATTGACCCTAATAATTATTAATGGGCTTAGATAATTATATTGAGTGAGTAAAAATGCTGAAAGTCGCTTTTCGGAAGAAAAGCGCAGATACCGGTTCTGCTACTCGCTATAAATGCGTACCGGAAAAGTATCCCGGAAAATTATAAAGAATGCATGATAATTACTAGAATATTATGTAGGACTTGTAAAACAAGTTTCAAGTCAAAATGACGTAATCTGATGCCAGAACTGATACTGGCTATGGAAAAGCGCGTACCGGAAAGGTGCTCCGAAAAATAAAATAAAAATATGAAAAATCTTAGAAAAATGCGTAGGTCTAGAATACGAAGTTTGAGATCAAGATCTTTTACTTTGCTATTAAGGCTAATACTGCGCGATTAGTGGCCATGTGCCTATAAATAGGCACACTAAGGGCACACAACCCTAGGTTTACTATTCAGAACGTGACTTGTGGCTGCAGCTGCCACCCTCCTCCTCCTTCTTCTTCTTCTTCTTCTTCTTCTTCTTCCTTCTTCATTCTTTAGCCAAGTTATCACCTTTCATGCTTGTTTAAACATTTGTGAAGGTGAGAGTTAACCTTGGGGCTGCATTGTGGCCATCATTCTGAGTTGAGAAAGCTGTGTGTGTGTAGTTAGTGAGCATGAGTTTGGAGCTTTAGTAATGGCTACTTTGTGGTAGTCATTGTGAGCTTCAAAGTGCCTTCTTGTGGTGCAAGAACCCATCTTGAAGTGCCATTTTCGTGCTCCTACTTAGGCTGAGTTTGAGGAACCTTGGGAGAGCTCCAAGAGCACAACTTGCCTCTGTTTTGAACTTTGGTAAGTTACCTCACTATGATCATGAGTTTATGATGCTTAAAGTTGATGTCTTGGCCATGTTTAATGAGTAAACAAGAGGGTATAAGGTATATGAACCTAAAATGAACTAAAGATGCATGCTTTAACGTGTACATGTGTTAAAAGTTGGATCTTTGGGATGGATATTCACGAAATGCAGAAACTGCATTCTGTCGTGAGATATCCGGATATTTGTCGAACAGATATCCGGATATCAGTATCCGGATATGGTATCCGGATATTGATATCCGGATATGGGATCTGGGTATCCGGATATGTCCAGTGTGATATCCGGATATGGCATATCCGGATATGCCCCTTCTGATATCCGGATATCCTGGGTTCTGCGCAGACAGTAGCTGTACTGTATGAACAGTAAGCTATTGGGGGTGTGTGGACCCTAGTTTAAGGAAGTTGGACTTCTGTAATAAATGGACTAAGTCAGAATCATATGATTAAGGGCTTATGGCTTTGTTGGAAGCCTTAAGACGTAAAACGTAAAGGAAAGGCGTAGTCTTTAAGTTGTATGCTTGTGATGCATTAATATTGACTTGTTAATGGTCCATATCAGATTGTGATACTGCTGTTTATGGACTAGTGAGTGGTTGGACTCTTGGCTTGGATAGCTAGCTTGCAAGGTAAGCTTTCGTGTCCTCGGTTTAGCCATTTTGATGTTCCACCATGTCCCATGGGGATGGGTTTATGCATGCTGTGTTACATGCTTTGATTATTTTGGAAATGCTGTTGAGCTGTTTATATGTAATGAGCTATTATGATATGCATGTGGTGTCCACCTAGACGGCAATCCTGAGTATGTAGTACATACAAGATGGAGAAGCATGTGGGTGAGGTGCAGGTAGTATCCATGTACTCATGTAGGCATAGACGTATTCCTACATTTCTCTGGCCAGTAGATTTGAAAGCACACATGACATGATTAATTGCTGCATCGCATGATTTTAGAACTTATATCGTAATACTGTTTTTAGAACTTATATTACACATGTAAGTGAGCTTGGGGTGGAGACTCCTTGAGGACCCCTTGTCTTACTGAGATTTCTTGTTAGAGATCTCACCCCACGTTTGGGGAACGCTTATTTCAGGATCAGGTAATGTTGAGGGCTCAGGTGGCAGGAGGCCAGAGTTGAGCTGATTGATGATATGCTGACTGCTGTTATGTTTTCATATTGTTGTTGATGTTTTCTGCTGAGTTTATGCTATGACTGCTATTGGGCCTTGTTGCCTTATTTGGTGAGCATGGGGTTTGTCCATGCCACATGATTGCGTTATTGTCTTTTAAATTCGCTGTTGTAATTAATGTATCAGGATTTTGACCCAGGCTGCATGTTGTAGTTCTGCGGTTCTAGATACACACATTATATTTATGTACGAGGTATTCAGTTAGTTGTCTTGCAATTTACATACGGGCAGTATTTTTATGAAAATGATTAAGTAATCAAGTTGGTTAAGTTAATGACGTCATAATTGAATTAAAGAAAAAGTTATTTCGCATTTTAATTAAGCGTGGCTTAATACGATAGTGTGTTAACAATCCGGGTTAACTCGGGCTGTTACATTTTATGGTATCAGAGCACTTTCTAGGGAAAAGCCTGTATGTATTGCAATAACTTAGGATGTGTCGTTGCGAGTCTACTTTGTGTTCTCTCTGACTGGTATGCGTCATGATAATGCATATGTGACCACATGGCGTGGGCCTGATCAACTCATTCTTTGTGTAACTTGTGCAGAGTCATGGTGCCACCGAGGAGGAACACAAGTACGAGCGAGGATCAGACGGATCCTGTCCTGGCTGCATTAGCTGAGATGCAGGCGGCCCGACTAGCCGACCAGGAAGCCACGAGGCTGGCAAACCGGGCAATGCTGGACGCTATTCGAGATGCGAACCGGAAAACCACGGCGGAGGTTCTGGAGGAGAACCGGATGGCCAACATGACTATGATGAGGGTCATGTTGGAGGAGTTGAGGGCTGGTCCTGCTGCGGGCCAGGGTCCTCCACCACCTCCACCGCCGCCACCGCCTCCACCTCCGCCTAGTCAACAAGAGGTCACCCAGAGCCAGATGGGTGAGGGTAGCCATTTGACGGGGGCTATGCAGACTATCCTCGTACTTGCTGAGGACCGTGACGAGATCGATCGTCGGCTGAATGCTTTCCGCAAGCATAAGCCACCTACTTTCGACGGATCGTATGATCCCATTGCTGCTGCCAGATGGCTACAGGCGCTGGACAAGATTTTCCGGATCATGCAGTGCACGGATCCGCAGAAGCTGTTGTTCGCCACTTACATGCTGGAGGGCGAGGCCCATGAGTGGTGGACCAATCTGTCTCAGGTCTACGAGGTGCTGGGCCATGTGATGACGTGGCCATTCTTCGAGGAGAGCTTCTTGGGCCAGTACTTTCCTTACGACTCTCAGGAGAGGAAGCAGGGAGAGTTTGACCGATTGGTGCAGGGCTCGTTGTCTGTCGACGAGTACCTGGCCAAGTTTAATGAGCTGGTCAAGTTCTCTCATTTCCGCATGGCGAGACCGACTCCCGTTTTTTTGGCGGCCAAGTTCCGGAGGGGACTTAATGAGGATATTGCTGGACATCTCAATGGTTCTGCTTCGAGAGACTTCGGAGCGTTGGTGCAGCAGTGCCGCGACATCGAGGACTACTGCCGTGCGAGTCAGGCCAAGAGGGCCAAGGTTGAGGTGCCGCAGAGCGTTGGTGGTTCTACTCCCTGGAAGAACAAGAATTTTGCCAACAAGGGCAAGGGCAAACCGTTGGCGGCTAAGCAAGCGCCAAATCAGTTCAGAAAGACTGTCGCTCCGGGGAACACAGCTAGACCTTCTGCTCCCAGATGTTCGGGATGCGGGAAGTCACATTTTGGGCCGTGCTCTACCGGACAGTTGATATGCTTCCAGTGTGGCAAGGAGGGCCACTACTCCAGAGATTGCCCGTCGGCGAGAGTTGCTGCAGTACAGGCTGTGCCGTTGCAGAAAGTCGCTTTTCGGAAGAAAAGCGCAGATACCGGTTCTGCTACTCGGTATAAATGCGTACCGGAAAAGTATCCCGGAAAATTATAACGAGTGCATGATAATTACTAGAATATTATTTAGGACTTGTAAAACAAGTTTCAAGTCAAAATAACGTAATCTGATGCCAGAACTGATACTGGCTATGGAAAAGCGCGTACCAGAAAGGTGCTCCGAAAAATAAAATAAAAATATGACAAATCTTAGAATAATGTCTAGGTCTAGATTCCAAAGTTTGGGATCAAGATTTTTTACTTTGCTATTAAGGCTAATACTGCGCGCTAAGTGGCCTTGTGCCTATAAATAGACACACTAAGGCACACAACCCTAGGCAGCCACTATTTCCTACGTGAAGGGGGCTGGTTTTTGCTGCTCATCACTGTTCCATTCCTTTCCCTCAACCTTGAGGATCAAGTCTTCACCTTTTGGCTTGGTTTCTCCTCCTTCTTCCTTCCTTTACACTTGTGAGCATCCTTGTGGGAGTGAGAGGAGTGTTCTTGGCTGTGTTCAGCTGCTGTGTGTGAGGTTGGTGGGCTGAGTTGGTGAGCTTAAGTGGTTTGAACCTTTGGCTTGGCATTGGTGGTGCCAAGGAGCCATCTTGAGGTGCAAGAACCCATCTTTGTGGTGTCATTTTCGTGCTCCTACTTAGGCTGAGTTTGAAGTGTCTTGGGAGAGCTCCAAGAGCACACCTTGCTCTGTTTTGAGCTTTGGTAAGTTCCCTCACCTTTGATCTTAAGTTTTGATGCTTAAAGTTGATGTCTTGGCCATGTTTAATGAGTAAACAAGGGGGTATAATGAGTATGAACCTAAAATAGATTAAAAATGCATGCTTTAAACGTGTACATGTGTTAAAAGTTGGATCTTTGGGATGGATATTCACGAAATGTAGAAACTGCATTCTGTCGTGAGATATCCGGATATTTGTCGAACAGATATCCGGATATCGATATCCGGATATGGTATCCGGATATGGTATCCGGATATTGATATCCGGATATGGGACCTGGGTATCCGGATATGTTATATCCGGATATGGTCAGTGTGATATCCGGATATGACATATCCGGATATGTCCCTTCTGATATCCGGATATCCTGGGTTTTCACAGAACAGTAGCCGTGCTGTGTGAACAGTAAGCTGTTGGGTGTGTGTGGACCCAAAATTAAGGAAGTTGAACTTCTGTAATTAATGAACTAAGTCAGAATCATGTGATTAAGGGCTTATGGCTTTGTTGGAAGCCTTAAGACGTAAAACGTAAAGGAAAGGCGTAATCTTTAAGTTCTATGCTTGTGATGCATAAATTTTGATGTGTTATTGGTCCATATCAGATTGTGATACTGCTGTTTTTGGACTTGAGAGTGGTTGGACTCTTGGCTTGGATAGCTAGCTTGCAAGGTAAGCTTTCGTGTCCTCGGTTTAGCCATTTTGTTGTTCCACCATGTCCCATGGGGATGGGTTTATGCATGTTGTGTTACATGCTTTAATGTTTTGGAAATGCTGTTGAGCTATTTATATGCAATGTGCTTTTATGAGATGCATGTGGTGTCCACCTATACAGTAAGCCTGAGTATGTAGTACATACAAGATGGTGAGGCTGTGGGTGAGGTGCAAGCGGTGTTCCTTGTACTCATGTAGGTATAGACGTATTCCTACATTTCTCTGGCCAGTAGATTTGATAAACACACATGGCATGATTAATTGCTGCATCGCATAGTTTTGGAACTTATATTGTAAATACTGTTTTTGAACTTATATTACACATGTAAGTGAGCTTGGGGTGGAAGATCCTTGAGGACCCCTTGTCTTACTGAGATTTCTTGTTTAGAGATCTCACCCCACGTTTGGGGACGCTTATTTCAGGTTCAGGTAATGTTGAGGGCTCAGGTGGCAGGAGGCCAGAGCTGAGCTAGACTATCTGTATTTTGCTGATATGATGGATGCTGTTTAATTGACGGTTGTTTATGCTTTCTGTTAAGTTTTATGTTGAGACTGTTTTTGGGCATTGTCGCCTTATTTGGTGAGCATGGGGTTTGTCCATGCCACATGGTTTGACTATTGTCTCTTTTAATTTGATGTTGTAATTAAAGTATCAGGATTTTGACCCAGGCTACGTGTTGTAGTCCTGTGGCTTTAGATACTCACTTACTATTTATATATGAGGTATTCCAGTTAGTTGTCTTGCAATTTACATACAGGCAGTATTTTATGAAATTGATTAAGTAATCAAGTTAGCTAAGGTTAATGACGTCATAATTGAATTAAAGAAAAAGTTATTCCGCATTTTAATTAAGCGTGGCTTAATACGATAGTATGTTAACAATCCGGGTTAACACGGGCTGTTACATTTTATGGTATCAGAGCACTTTCTAGGGAAAAGCCTGTATGTATTGCAATAACTTAGGATGTGTCGTTGCGTGTCTACTTTGTGTTCTCTCTGATTGGTGTGTGTTATGATGATGCATATGTGACCACATGGCGTGGGCCTGATCAACTCATTCTTTGTGTAACTTGTGCAGAGTCATGGTGCCACCAAGGAGGAACCCTAGTACGAGTGAGGATCAATCGGATCCTATCCTGGCTGCGTTGGCTGAGATGCAGGCGGCCCGACTAGCCGACCAGGAAGCCACGAGGTTGGCAAACTAGGCGATGCTGGACGCTATTCGAGATGCGAACCGGCGAGCCACGGCAGAGGTTCTGGAGGAGAACCGGATGGCCAACATGACTATGATGAGGGTCATGTTGGAGGAGTTGAGGACTGGTCCTGCTGCTGGCCAGTGTCCTCCACCACCTCCACCGCCGCCACCGCCTCCACCTCCGCCTAGTCAACAGGAGGACACCCAGAGTCAGATGGGTGAGGGCAGTCACTTGACGGGGGCTATGCAGACTATCCCCGTATTTGCTGAGGATCGTGACGAAATCGATCGCCGGCTGAATGCTTTCCGCAAGCATAAGCCACCTTCGTTCGACGGATCTTATGATCCCATTGCTGCTGCCAGATGGCTACAGGCGTTGGACAAGATATTCCGGATCATGCAGTGCACCGATCCGCAGAAGCTGTTGTTCGCCAGTAGAAGAAGTTATATATGACCTTGTGGACCCCATTGCTAATTTGATATTTTGAGCATAAGTTATATATTTCAACCATTCATTGAACTTAACTGGTGAGATATTAAAGCTTCCAATGTGGTCAAGGTGCTTCAAATATTAGGACCGTAGTGGAAGTTATCTCTCATTACCTATCCTATTTCTTCACCTTAAGGACGATGAGAGTTTTGGAGGGGCGTATTGATGGGCCTGAAAGTGAGAGTTAGTTAATTAATTAGGGAATTTCTTCTAAAATATTCTTAGGAGATAGGATAAAAGGGAGGAAAGTGTGTAAAGTGAGGTAGGCATGTAATGAGTGAATAGTGGAAAATCTGGGGATCTCTTAAAACCTAGGTATGTTTGGTTTTAAGGGTGAGCTAGGGGTCTTTTGTGTATTGTTTTGCAACTAATGTTTGCATGGAGCTTGTCTCCATTATTGTTTCCTTCAATTTACAGTAAATAAAATTGACTTCCATCATATTACAATTCTACTTGAGTGTGCACAATCTCAAACATTTGAGAAGAAATTTTGAGATTCTTACAATGAAAGAGAGGAATCTATTACTAGTTAATGTGCCAAAACAATGTGGATCAGCAACAAGATACGATTCCATGGCGAGAAGATTTGCAATATTATCATTGTGGAGAAAATAAAGGTAGCATACTATAGACGTCAAAAAATTTGACCATTATGCATCTCAATGTTATACGTATTGCCTAAGGACAAAGCTAAGAAAGAGTGTTCAAATTTTGCGAATCAAGAGGAAGCAGACACTTTGTTGAGTTTAAGATGAAAAACCTCAGTCAAATATTTGGTATGTGAATAGGCTCTAGTGACCACATAAGTGAAAGTAAGTCTTGTTTTTCTCATCTAAATTAAGATTTTCATTCCTTTATAAGTTTTGGTGACCATTTTATTGTTGAAGTAATGGTAAAATATGTTAAGATAAGAATCAAGAATAATTTTGTGGAACAATCTCTAATGTGTTGTATGTTCCTAATCTCAAAAGTAATCTATTGAGTGTTGGTTACTTACACAAAGAGGATTATGTTATCATTATTATAAATATGCTTATGAAATTTATGATTCCGCTGGAGGCACTATTATAGTTGTTCAGATGGCTTCAAACAGTTTGTTTCGATCAAAAAAATGAAAGCACTAAATCCGATTTGATGGTTAAAATGAAAGATCTCTCATAATTGTGACATTTTCACTATAGTCACTTGTATTTTGGTAGATGGAAGACTTTCTAAGGAGAAAAACATGGTGATAAGACCCATTAGATTATTACTCATTCCCAAGTCTATTAATGTTACCTTTATTTTGACCATAATATTGTGATTATTGCCAAGAAAGATTGGTATGCTTTTATTTATTAAAAACAAAGGTTTTATATTTCTCATTTAACATGAGAATTCAGACTTTCCTACACACATTCGATTTCTGTGTTGACATGGGTCCTACATCTAGTTTTTTCTAACACATGGGTCCCACATGCTTTTTATCTCTACAAAATGAGATTTCAATTCTCATTTAACATGGGAAATATAAAATCCTAAAAACAATACAAGTGATTTTTGAAATGATTCGTGTATATGTAATTTCAACCCATATGGTATTAATTATTTAAAATAAAAGAAGGACTCTCCGAATACTTAAAAAAAATAATACTATTGGGGTTATCATAAGTCAAATCTACTAGCAAAAAAAAATAATATAACGAATTACCTGCATTTCTTGAATGATAGAGAACTTGCAACTTCGTTCCGAAATCCAAATTTTCATAGTTTGTCAATAAAGAATCACTCACTTTCAAATCAGAGCCGTAACGGTTCCACACATGAGTATTCTTGAACCACCAAAGATCGTCAGAAAATGGCAGCACCTTCTTCATCTCCCACTTATTCGGAAACTCTTGTCCTCTGGTAAATGCTTCTGTTGCTTTTCTGTCATCCAAAGGCTTATTCATAGATTTTAGGGTTTTTTTCTGCAATCCATCACCTGCAATTAGCAAATAATTAATGTTTTAATTAGGAATCTCGAGATCACAAGGTCGACAAGTGCAAGTGCTAAAAACAACTTTTCCACACTCCAACACGCTGTGCGCACCAACAGAACCAATGAAGATGAATTGAATATGTAGATTGACGTCACGAGTATTGCGTAAGGACCACCGTATGAGACCACCAAGGACAATTAAATATATTATCTTGGTAATGACTCAAGTTTTAGGGCTACAAAAAGTTTCCTAATCTCTTGTCCTGTTATATATGTAAGTTAACCTTTTTAGGGCAAGAAAAAGGTTAGTGAGGAAATAAGAGAGGGAAGTTTGATACCTTTCTCTGTGTCATATTCATGAACTGTTACAAGCAATAAAATGCAAATGGGATTTAACCATTATTAAAATAGTAATATATATGCTTGCAGAAAGGAAAATGTGGTACTGATATATGGGCCTCCTTCTGCCTTCTAGCCCACTTCATAATCTAGAAGATGTGTGGGCCTTAGCACCTTCCTCCTTGCCTTGAGCCCGGGATTCTGGCCTAAATGAAATTAATGAGCAGGTCCCAACGTCAAATTTAAATGAAAAACAAAAACGTTTTCCCTTTTCTACAAACCAGACATGTTTTGTAAGAGTAAATATCTTTTGTTGCTCATCAAGTTTCACGAGGTCCATTTAGTTCCTTAGCAAGTAAAAAGACCCATCGGCGGTCGGCCAAGAAATTCAAAACGGACCCATTTAGTTGAAATTGTGGTCCTTGACAAATTCAAAAAGACTCATATTAATCCCTCAAAAAGATTAAAATGGATCCATTTTGAATTTCCTAGTCTACTACGACGGCTTTTCAATTCCTTAGGACTAAAGCGGGTATCGTGAAATTCTTGTTTATGAACTAAAACTTATTTACATCTTTTTTTAATGTATGTCTTCTTTCAATTTTCTTTAATTCTCAATCTCTTTCAATTTTCTTTAATTCTCAACAATCTTTTCAACAAACTCCACATTATTTGATAATTTAGGCAGGCATTAATTTGAGGAAAAGTAAAATTTAAAAAAAAAAACGAGGAATTTTATTTTTTTATTTTTTTGAAAATGGCCGCAATAAGACAACTACTATCACATCCTAAAATTAATTTGGAATCATTTATGTATTTTCATGTAATAATATAAGTTTTTGAAAGAATCGTACAACTGATCCTATCCTTGTTACCTCCATTATTTAAATAAAAAATTAAATTTCAGCACAACAATATGCACACTCAAAATTGAAAGAGCTCTTACCTGACCTAAAAAAAAAGAGAAAAAATTCATAAAATCCATAGAAAAAAATTATAATTAATGGTATATATACTTGTATGCTGATTGAGACTGTCTAAGATGTAGTCTTTATGCATTTGAAAGAGGCAAAGGAGGTAATAGATATTTTTATTATATATAGTCTAAATTTATAGATCCACTGTCACACCAGACAACAACATTTTCCTACACAAATTCGTTTTCTGTGCCAATTAATTTTTCTTTTCTTTTTAAATATAAATTATGGGACCCACATTCAACTTCTCTCTACTTTTTTTCTCTCCTACAATCCTACAACATAAGAAAAGTTAAACCCTATATATAATTATATGCAGAGTCATAAAAAATTATATATTTACAGGTTAACCAATAACTTTTTATTTAGAAAATCTGAGTTTTTTAAATAGA